>JACCGJ010001631.1:6618-20097 GCA_013407085.1 Atriophallophorus winterbourni
AATATTTAAATTTGTTTGTAAATTCGACGATAAATCTTTCTTTTAACTTTTAGTGAAATCTCGTTTGACATACATTTAGTGTGTACTGGATGGGGAGAATATTTGAATTTGTATTTTTTAAAGTCCAACACTAAAGAATCGTGAACTTTCCGGCAATTCTTGCGTTTACATGATTAATTGCATTAAGTCCCGTCGAACAAAAATCTCTTCATGTTATTGTTCGATGCACACAACATAGTTACCTAACAATGATCGTTCGATAAATCAAGAAAATAACCACGAATGACATCAATTCTTACAAACTTTTATTGATCGACGATAACAACAATTTTCAAATGCGAAATGGCATGGTGTATTAATAGAATAAGAATATAATAATATTTGATTAGCAAAAGATACGAGAGAAGGATATGCGTTTAAATTTAATCGCTGTTTGAACTATTTCACCATCGATGAACTTTGTTCCAACAACGTACAGCACAATTCGGCTGAAATTTATTTTATGAAGTGAGTTTCTGAATTGATTAAATGAAATGAAATATCTACTCTATGGTGAGTTGCAATTAGAAAGTCAACCACTGAGCAGACCGCACTTGCGGAACAAGGACGTTTTCAAAAGAGATAAGAAAGCTCTTGGTTTTGACTCCGCGAGTTTGGAAGAACTTGCTCTTGACCGCTCACATTGGAGTCATTTTTTATAGCGTCGTCTGCGAGCTGGGGAGGAGCAGATACTGCTCTTGGCTACTCAACGCAGATCACTCCGCCGGCGTGAAACTGATGCCCTACAACTGAGTTCTGACTATCGTAGCAAGCGTTTCGGGAGAGATTGTTCCACCAGAATCGGACTTTTTAGTCATTCAAAAAGCTGTAGAACATGAAAATCCATGCGCTTATGATGTACATCCATGGTCGACATCGACCGAAGGAGATCAACAACAACAACAACAGATGAAATATATAACCTGATTAACAGAAATGCATTAATTAGAATATTCCAATAAATCGATCAATTTGTTTTTATTTAGTGAATATTTGTGAGCCTCGTGCGTTAGTCTTTGTTCAGAAAACATAACTTTGAAATATATGCTCTACATTTCGTAACTGTTTCATTTGTCGCTTCCAACGAACATTAGATAAGCATGAAGCAGACTATATAGGGGTTTTTAAGAAAGGATTAGTAATTTGTTTTTCAAAAGTATAATGATAAGGGTTTATCTGTATATATAACCTCGAGGTTTTCTTGTGGAAATCTTTCAGGTTATAGAATAGCAATGAGGAATTAATGATGATTCCAGAGACAATTAAGGATACACGCAAACTCGGGTTTTAATATATATTTTGATAAAACTCTTCTCTAACAGATTGAATCCATCTCGCTCGCTGAAAATCCACGAAGCTATATGAAACAGTTACCAATTAAAACTAGACTACTTTAGTGATGGATTCATCAAACTGTAGTTCTACTTGAATTCATCACCAAACAGTTACAATTCGAAGTCAAAAATCGAAAATTCATATAGAGCATTGACGCAAAAATTGTCGAGCAACCATATGCAAAATGAGAGGCAATGAGGCAATTTTCCGGTTTTTCCAAATTCTGTGAATCATGAAAATTGTTGTGATCGATTCGAGGATGACTACACGAGTGTTTTTACCAGTTGTCCGGGTGAACCAATTAGTAGGAGACTTTAAAACATATTTTTACTGACAAACGAAATTGTTTACTCAAACAAGAACAGATTTATATAACAGCAACAAATTATAAATCGAAGAAATGTAAGAGTCTATTGTGCCTATGATTAAACGACCATCGTACATTTTTTCACTGATGAAATACTTATGAATTTTTTCAAGGCGTTTGGAATACATTTTTCTTTCCCGATTCGCAAGCTTACTGACGGGTAGTAAAGAATACATGTCATAATTCTACATAATACCTGAACTAACATTTCAAGCAGTTACAATAGTATGCCAAATTCTTTGTCTGATCTATATGAATGTCAAAATTGTTAAGTGGAAATGGGCTATCTTGTAGACAAGGTGAAACGTGAATTTTATGGACAGACGTAGATGGTACATATCATCTCTAGCGAGAAAAAAGCTCCATTTTATTATTGATGAGGTGTAAAAGTATCGCAAATTTAAGAGTCTTTACACCACTAGAAGAAACATGCTACGTCGGTAAAAGCTCTTGATGTCCTACAAGTCAATAATTCATTCTACAACGCAATTTTGTCTATTGGCATTTTTCATCGCACTTTCAGGCTTTAATTGCCGGGTTCATTAGCCAAGAGTGGACAAAAATTTAAATATATTCTATGCTTACGCTTCTTATATTGGGTAATTAACGTTTCTAAAGCATTGCGCTATATTAAAGGATTTGTCACAACGTAGAGAGTTGATTGTGTAACAACCTCGATGACCAGAGGGCATCAATAATTGATCTGTGCACACCAGTAGTGCGTAAACGGAATCTAATTGACCAATACTCGTGTTTCACTCACTGAGACGTATGTTTATTTTTTATCCCCAGTCACATTCCACACACAAATGTACCGATTCCAATCTCGTTAAGTTTTTTTATTTATTTCTCGATCTGTTGGCCTACATTAAATTGCGCCTTTGAACATGAACCGAAGTTCAAAATAATATGAGCAATAATAAGACGTTAGTTCTAATTTATGACTTGTGCATTGTTACAAATTATATACTGTTTCCGTGGTAGCAACACTCATGAGACATATTTTTCCTGGCAATATTGTTTACACTAACACACCATTACGCCTATCCTTTTGCTGAACACAGTCACTGAATATATTTCCTACGGATAATTGTGAAAATGATAATTAAGTAAACATTATACTTTAACGTGCATGCACTTTTCATACATAATGCAGTTGATTTTAACTTACGAAACGAAAACCACCCGAAAATTGTGTTACAAAACTTCACTGCTTGGAAAATATTTATATTATTTTTTATAGTTTAAATATTCACGCCTGATCCAAAATGTTGTTAAAAGCAATTCACAATGTGTTGTATGCAGACATGCTTCGCCAAGTGACAGGTTGATTTGGTTATGCGCACCTGGAATCGATTTACATAAGTCAGATTGTTATAAAAATATTGGAACACAAACTTTAAATCTAAAACTTCATTGTGTATTATTTAAAAAAACTGAAAATCTTTTTATACCGCCCATCTAATTTTAATGTCGATAATTTACATAAGGAGAGTAAAATGCAACATTTAATAATTGCGCGTATTCATTACTATTTTAAAATTCGAATAATTTCTGTGATTGGTTTCCACTGGTTCCATATCTTACATTGTTCGTCAGTTTATTGTCACGATTTCAAAGATATTTATGAAGTTAGGTTATTATCGTATTTTTAATCGAAACTACTGTCATCTAAATATAAAGGTTTTGCATTTTTCATCGTTCGCTCTCGATGAATGTGGTCACTGATTTCTGTTACCCTGAAGTTTAGTTCTGATAAGCTCATCAAACCCTCAGTAAAACCTGTTGGAAAGTTAAAGTGGTGGCAACTGAATTTTGTCGTTGAATGGGACTTGAATAATCAGTCGGTGAAAATTCCTACTAATCACCTTGGCAACCTCTGTTGATTGACGCGCCTATGACAACTACACACACACTTCGCGGGCACATTGTTTCCTGCAAAGAAGTTTCCGTACCAAGTAGCTTGTGATTTCAATTTGCTCGGATGACAAATTCATCATGCGCGTATTCAGTTTTAAGAAATACAACCTTGCGCATCGATGAGTTTCACACAGAATTCCCAGAGCGATAGCTGATTTCAGAATATTTTATTACAATGCTAATTTCCAATTTTCAAATATTAAATTCGTTCACATCTGAATAAACCTAGATTTATTTCAGTGAAAATAAAAATTCGACTTCTCTGATATTTGCTTCAGGAAATCGATACATCTATTTGCTCTACTTTTCAATCTAAATTCTGTAGAAATTGTTGTTATCCTTTCTCCGTAAGAAAATTAGGATGAAAAATTGCATGCATTTCCACCCCACAATTCATGACCCATTTCGTGTTATTTGCATTCCTTAGGTAGGGACATTCTGATCCGGATCCGCATGTCTTTTAACAAGTGTTGAACTTGTGAGCTACTGATTTATAAGCCTGGCCCGACCAACCTGTATAGTCGCATTTGCAAACGCACGCAGATTCATCATACACAAAACACGACCGGTTACATGCTCTTTGCACTCTTCAGATATGGACATTATGATAAGCATTCGCATGCCTTGAAATAGTCGGGAAATTTTATAGAATATATGAACATTTGATTGATCAGTGCAATGGGATGAGGAAACCTGCTGCAGTAACAGAATCGATGGGTAATATACGCTTGACGGAATTGGGTTCAAATGATTCACAATAGTCGGTTGGAAAATTACGTCGTGTATATTATGACTATTTATGTTTTATCATTATTGGTTTAAGAACATTCAACAATTATAACAGCAATTCAATTATCTCCCTACATATAACGACATTTCATGATCAATTACATACAATAAAACCGCATTTGTCTCGTTACAATTGATAACCACAATTTGACGATACCTTCTGCAATGCTCGACTGTCTAAAGTATCCAGTTGCCAGTCATGGTTACACATCACCTCACATTGACAGTACATTTGTCTGACACATCTCATAATGATCAATGGACATTTGCACAGGACTTATCTATGAATCCCTAAAAGGGTAACGAAATGTTATTTTACAACAGGATTGGTCAGAGATGTGAGCCTGTTCATCCAAACACGTTTTGAGTTAATGGCTCGGTGTTCGAAAGATGCAGTAATATGAAGGATCTGGGCGTTAAAATATCCGGTGATGTAAACTGGTCGAATCGCGTGGCCGCTCAGTTCTTCAGCTGCCATTACTTTCTCTACACCTTGCATTGTTCTTCGTTCCACAAAGTAGTTAAACTTCTCGTTTTTGTTTGCATTGTTTCACACCCTCCACTACGTATCCCCATAATTTTCGAGGTCTTCTAGACAAGGATTTTTGTTTATCACAACAGGTATTAATGTTGCAATGCAAAGAAATTTGAGTGCAATCGGTTAGACACAGAAGATTCGTCAGACGAAGGGTATTAATGTTATCTCAAGATTGCGCTGTGTATCTTCCGCTTTTTTTTCTGGACACCATGGTCAATCATAATTTCATTGAATGCAATAAACAAACCAATATCATTTCGTTTAATAGTGTCCATTAACTACATAAGTTTCTTATTGAATGCCGATCATACCCCAACACACTATGCCAACATTTCATTCATTACACAATAAATTAAATAAATCAGAAATTCTGTTGTTTCTTACCCGGTTCGATAAAAAGTAAACGATTCAAAGTATGTTTCGAAGTTCAAGACGTGATTGACTATTTTTCAAATATCATGTTGAAATTTCCCCTCCATTTTTTAATTTTGCAGATAAATATTTTATTTGCGCACAATCCAGAAACAAATTAAATTTCTTATTTTCATTAGAAATCACAATTCAGAGTTGAGGTATTTTTTATCTTTGAAAGAGCAATAAGTCCAGCATACCCCCAGATGACGAGATATATAGAGTCAAAATTGATAACCTATTAAAACTTGATATGGACAGGAATATGCCACAAGCTTAGTCATGCATTTAGCGAGCTAGTAGGAATCAGAAACCACGACCGATTTAAAGCGCATGGTTTCTCTCGGCCAGGCCATACAGGACAAACTAATTCTTACGGAGAATGAGTCGCAGTTAATATCAAGATCGAAAAGTTGGATTACTCAAAGCATTTGAATATTCGAGTGTTCTAGTGAGTTCCTTGGGCTTCAGTAAATGTTTTTCGTAATGATTTTTGATGTGCATGCTGTTGAATGTAAACATGAGGCCACTCAGTATACGTTGTTGGGTAACATCCAGTTGTTTTAGGTTTGATATTCACTTTTCTAAAGGAAAATTGTTGTAACATCAGGCCAAGTTGGTCGCACGATGATAAATCATATACACCAAGAACGGAATAGCTCCAATCACGAAGCCATGCTAACCTCACTTGTGAGATCAAGTTTTGTGTCAGTAGTTCCTGTCAACGCAAATTTATATAATTTGCCCCTTATCGCATTCAGTAACATTCCTGGTATTTAATAAGCTTCTATCTTTTTATTAATAGGTCCGATGGGGAGCATGAAGCAAGTATTCACAGCATCACGTTCATTTACTGCATTGATCTCATCGTTCAACTTAGTAAGAGGTTAGGATTGACAGGAATTATTTCCTCGATCATCGTGTGAAATTCGTTTCTGTTCCTCTAACCATCTTACGTCGATGAACGATTGGACTAAGGAATTTGACGGAGGTGATTTTGTACGCGTTCGCTACGTTAATATTTTCTAATTCGTGTCATCTCATTCCTGTGACATTCCCTACTTCAGTTTTATGTACATCAATTTTTCATCGCACTATGAAATACAGGTCACGTCCCCAGTAATACGCGTTGGACATTGGATTTCTGCCCAAACATTCCGTTTAGGACTTTGTTTTGTTTTCATTATTTTTGGGTCAAAACAACGGGGAGGTTGATAAATCGCACCATATGACCACACATCTTTCCATCAGAAACTCGCAGTGTCATATTTAGAAAAAAAGTTATACTGTATAACAGGCAGAGGAACTAGAATATTGAGTGTGTTCCTTGTTAGCATTTGTTTGACTACCATTATTGGAGCGGTTGTTATAAAAAAACAAAAATAATGCTCATGACCATATTAACACAATGGGATTCAAATTCATAATATTTAGGTGATTGCTAACAAGGTTCATTCAAACAAATAATTACTGGGCATTGCATACCACATCGGGCTCTGTGATTTTGAGTTTGTTTATAAATGACGCTCAATGTTTTCACGAGCAAATCTTTGGTATTGGTGGATGTTAAAACACTGGAAAATCTATCAACCCATATTTCGAATGCACTCGTATTTGACTTGTATTTTATTTTCAGTTTATCAGAATTTTTTCAACAACGAAGAGACATTTGCATCCCCATGGGAATTGCCAAACAACGAGGAGACATTTGTGTCCGGTTTCTTCTGGTGCGCGCTGGAAAGATAAATTAAACTCGAATGGGCTTCAATCAAATTTGGTTTATGTAGCAGAGTGAGTGGAAATACGGAGAACAATTTTGATGCTCATACTGGTGTGGTCCCTGTTCAATTTAATCCTCCGTTCCTTAGCAACTCTAAATGATTACGATTGAAATCCAAATTTTAATGTAAATCTTACCGGTTCATTGGAAGCAAATTTGATTGGAGTAACGCACAAGAACATAGTAAAGTTATCACTTTAAAATCGCTGAACATGAAAGATCGAGTTTGTGGAATTCCTCACCCAATTTGTTGCTTCTGGTAAATTTAACGACCCATTTAATCATATTGACAATTTAAGTATTCCAATCTGGAAGGTTTTCAAAATGCACACAATAGCACATTTTCCTAGATTGAGGTGGATGCAACTAAGACTGAAAGAACCGGCGTGGGTGATCTGCCCTGATTAGATAAAATGGGCTCCGATTACACAGAGACCATTTTAAACCAAAAGTTGTGATAGAAATTGTTGATTTGTCCACTAAATGAGTGTGTTTCAACAAGATTTTTCGTAGAATTTCACGCAGAATAAATAAAACAACATTTTAGCGGGGTAAAACATCAATGATTCAAGATTCTTGGTTTTATGGCCGAAAACGTTTTGAACAAATCGTACTTTCATGTTGCTTCCAGTAGTTCAAAGTTATAGTGAGGACTACACAGTACTATTTAACATAAAAGATCGTAGTGTTTGTTTGAAGATGATTTCATTTCCCTTTTATTCGGTTAGGACACAATTTCCGGCTGTAAACTGTTCCAAATTAAGCATACACGGACTGCAAAAAAGTGCTGGCCACTGTATAACTGGAAATGTTGTATTTGAAGGATCAAATCGTGATTGTGTGTCAGGAGACTGGACTAATTTTAAAGAGGTGTGTGAGTGGGTGGGTCCACGCATAAATTATTGGTTATGTTAGGATTAGGTCAGCTCGGATGAGTCTGTGCTCGAGGGTGCAAAATCCAAGTCCAGTCAGTCGCTGCTCAAATGGTAGACTATGCAATCCAGTAACCATTTTAGTGGTCTCACGATAAATCCGTTCGATATGCGTTATGTCTTTCCCATTATTATTGTCCAACCCTGTACTGTACAGTCCACAACTGGATGTATGTATGTGTTGATTACCATTGACAATGAGTGCGGTGGGAAACTTTCGAAAATTAAGCCGAGTACGCTGCATGCACGCTCACAGACCGCCTTCACTACAGGCTGGTTTTTCAAATTTCCGCACACCCAGATACTGATAGCTTTCTGCGATATAAGCGTGTGACTGCCGAGTTCGTACGAGAAAGAGAAGGGTTTTCCAACTTGCAACATTTGGAACTTGCGCAAGTTGAAGAGCAGCTTGTTATGAATTCACCACTGGTGCAACTTATTTAGGTCTGCTTGTAAAACTAGACAATGCTTAACTGAGTTAACCTTCATACAAATTTCACATCATCGGCGAAATGAAAATTTTTCATCGTACCAATTGCAGAAGATCACTTATAAATATTCAAAACAGTATTGGACCGAGTAACAAACATTGTGGGACACAGCTCGTGGATTCACTAGTTCGGGAAATTTTGCCATCTATTCTGACATTCAAATAGGTAACTTGTGAGCCAAAAAGGCATGTTTCCAGCGAGGCAAACATTCTGCAACTTCAAAAGCAATGATGTGTGATCAACTGGATCGAAAGCTTTAGATATATCGAAGTAACAGGCATGTACGGAACTCACTAAGTCTAGTCGTTTAAAGTCGTGAGCAAGTTTGACAATCATCCATTTTTATATCCATGTTGTGTCTGAGTAAGTAAATCGTGGTTCTCGATGTGCCTTGTAAGACTTTCGTCTTTTTTCGTGTCGACGTATCTAAAAAGGCTGAAAAGTGAGTTTCTGCATTCGTAAGATTGAGATGACTCTCTGCTAACATCTCGAGTGCTTCGCGAAGGTCAAAGTAATCTACCGTTCTGATGAATTTGATGTCATTAGATGCCCTCCTGTCGTTGCACACGAATTCGAAGAACTACACAAGGTTGTCACTTCGTCCTCAGAGGACTATGATACTGAACTGACTCGACTGCTGTACCTTTGGATGTAAGAAGCAAATCTATGATTGAAAATTCGTCGGAGCCTCTCTGTGAAGGAATTTACTTGGTTTTACAGGGAATTCAGATTATTTATCTCGCGAAATTTGTACTCAATTGATTGCTGAGGGTGCAATCTTTTTAGTTTAAAGCTGTGGAAGCTTGAAATTGCTCATTATGAGTAGTTGGGTATCACTCAGATTCCTATCGTTGCGCCTTATTTCTAGCAACGTTTTTGTTCATAGCATCAGATGAGGTGGATAAGTGGTAAATAACACCAAAACTCAAACTGTATTAAAGCTGTTGTATATTAAAGAGGTTCGTCGTAATACACTGCTACTCCAACATCTGGGTCTCCTCAAAGCAGGATCATGCTGGGAATTGCCCGCTCGCAATGATTCATGTTAATACACTGCAATTTTAAGTTCGAGATCGTCTGTGCGGTAGTGAATGATACTTTCATTTGAATATCGATCGTGGTAAATGTATAATCGATTTTAAGGTCCTAATTTGTGCGCGTAAATAGTTTTGAAGATTGGATACAATTTGTAGCTTCGTTTTTCTGATAATATTAGGAACATTTGCAAAATCAATTATGACTCAAAATTCAAGTTATAATTGACAAACGAAATTAGATTGATCTATAAAGTGCGCATGTGCACATACAGCAATATGTGTATCAACTACATCGAAAATTTAGTCTTTTTGGGAAAAATAATTATTGATTACTTTAAAATACTTCATTCTCAATTAGGCAGTGTAACAATATATTCCGATGAAGACTTACTTTTTAAAAGCGTAACCCAGGTGAATTCATATTAAATGGAACCTTTTATTATCAAGGTGTTTCTTGCATCGCTTGATTAAATCCGATCAGAAAATGCAAAGTAATTCACGGCAGATGCTTCCGAACCGATAGAGTGAATATTTCAAGGAAATAATTTGGGAAAATTAAAGTTGTATAGTTTTGATACCACATTTAGCATTCAACACCGATACATCTTTTGCTGAATTGTGAAGATTTAAAAGCAGAGTGGCTGTTATAATATAAAAACATCACGCCCATTTAATTTGCGGTTTCAAAACAGACATTCCAAAAATTCATTTTCATTATGCCAGTAGCAGGTCGGTCGAGATATACAACAGACACATTTTGCTACTTAAAATCGATATTTGAAAATTACTATATCAATCATTTGGCATGCATACAAAACTGTACTACATCTATTTTGAATATCGATATCAATCGATAATGCGTTTTGTTAAAAAAATCCCTATTGTAGAATTAATTTTGTATGGCATAAACATTGGTTTTGGATTGAATTTAAATAGATCGTACAATATGTTTCAGCAAAATATATTATTGCGTGCTGACGACACGATTGATTGCTCAGATATTTGAAAAAATCGATTTGTAACTGATTTAACCATAATTTCTATAAACGCACATTTGGACTGCCCAAAATACCGGGTTTTGTAGGTTGACGCATAGAAAATATCTAAACGCGAGGACCAGGACTCGGTTGATAGTTAGCTGAATAGATTAAGGAATATAATAGCTACCGACCACCACGTGTATCGATTTTTCACTGTCTGTGCATCCGTCCAACCATCCCATTTGCTGCTGGGTGATAAGCTGTCGTTCGGATTCGTTTCGTTCCGAGCAGCCTTGTGAGGTCCTGGAATAGCCTCGATTCGAATTGTGCACCGCGATCTGTCGTCACGATTTCGGGTGTGCCAGTTTGTGACAAAGGTTCTTTCTATCGTTTCTGAATTGATGATCTTGATGTGTTCCAGCTGCCGACCAACGCGTGAAACGATTTACATACTTCAGGAGGCATCGCTGGCCTTTTGAGATTGGCAGTGGTCCGACGATGCCGATATGTACATAGCAGAAACGCGTGCAGTGGTCCTCGTATGTTCTGATTGGCGTTGAACTTTGGCATTTTGACAAGCGAGACAGGCTCTAGCCATCTCCCGCACTTCCTTGTTCATGCCTGGCTATACGAAGCGCTCCTCAATTCGACATTGCTTGACACAGACACCAGGGTGCGACATATTGTGAATAGAGTCGAATATGACTCTTCTATACATTTCGGGAACGACTGGTCTTGGTGTACCTGTCGTTGTGTCTCAGATTAGGTCTCGCGTGTTCCGTCTAAGGAGAGTCATTTGATCGCCAAATTAGTGTTGGATAACAGGTCGAGGAAGTTTTCTGTTTGCTCTGAAGCTTAGCCAGTTCTTTCAGATCAACCGTGGAGCTGACTTTGATGGTGTGAATAGAAGATCTGTACAAGTCGTCGGTAACCTCGTTCTGTAATCCAGGAAGATGTTTAATTTTGACGTGCACTGCGTGATCTAGTCCAATATATATTGAACATAATTATTCAGACCCCAGAACTCATCGCGTGCGAACGCACCCAGGTTACTGCTTGTAGTGCTCATGTCCGTCCAAGATGTAGACAATATGTTGCTCGCCTCATCCCTCTCAGTTTTAAACAAATCGACTGTTCAAATATTTCCGGACAATCGGTGAGAAAAACGGCAAGCTCGTCATAATAATCCGGAACTAGCAAAAGAGGTTATAAATCGCAAAGCTGTTATAGTTCATGGTGTACCCAGTTCGAACGAAGGAGAATCCAGTAAACGTCTGCAACACGATTGCAGTGAATAGAGATTTTTACCAGAGATGCTAGGTTTAAAGGACATAATAACGACGCATGTTATGCGCCTTATACCGAAAAAAGAAACGCATCAGCCTCCTCCTCTCAAAATATCATTCCGCACAGATAAAATGAAGGATAGATTACTCGAAGCGTGGTATCAATGTCAAAAAGTTGCACCTCCTGAAATTCGTATTCGGGCTGTATACGACACAAAACGTACGAAAACTATTGTTCGTGAAATGACTTTGTTACCACGTCAATCAAATGCACCTGAGACAAAAAACCTGGAACAGCCGACCAATTTTCTGACGGCGAATCCACTACTATGATCTCTTCATCTGCAACAAAAATCAAATCTCTATCATGCTGTTACACCAAAACACAGGGCTTTCTGGGCAAGTTCACTGAACTGTATTCACGTGCGACCGTGGTGTCTGGGGATTTAATTGCAGTGACTGAAACCTGGTTGAGTAGTTCTATGCACGACTCTGAACTCAAAATCCCTCACATGATGATTTACAGAAAAGATCGAGCAACAAAAGGTGTCGGTGTCTTCCTGTACTTACATGAAACTATCAACTGCACTATAATTTTCTCCCTCAGCTAGATGTCCCAGATACATTGTTTGGCTCTATTGACTTGCTTGTTAAACGTGAGTGCCACTTAGCATTGATTTATCGCCCCTCTTCTTCATCATCTGCCGCCGACACTGTTCTTTCTAATGCAATACGTTTTGCATTGAAGCTTACATACTCACATTTGCTCCCCCTCGGTGATTTTAATGAACCGACACTTGCAACACACATTACAGGTGACAATTCATTCAAAAGCTTTCTTCAAGACACAATGACTCGCACCCCTCTTCACAACCATGTGCAACAACCAACGCGATTTCGATCTGAACAAACCTCATCTACGTTGGACCTCATACTTACAAACGAAGAACTCATGATAGAATCTGTTTCCTATACAGCTCCACTCGGATTGAGTGATCATGTTGTCATGACATCTGATTATATTTGGCAACACGAACCAGTAGGAAATACTCAACGAACGTATACAACTGTGAACTATGACTAGCTTCGAGCTCTTACTACTGCAAATAGATGGGATTTCCTTGAACTCAACTCAGCTTTTACAGCTTTACAGCCAACTCCGTATTGTTATTGATTTATCATCGAACGTGAAAATAATATGCATCAAACAGCGTCCAAAAAAGCCTCTCAGAAGCAGTACTCGGAAATGGATGTGTACCTGACTGTGCATGGTACAAATACTTGGACGATCCGTCTGGGTTACCCAAACACTTTGTATAATCTGTCTACCGAATTGGCAATACTGACGTCTGACGTGTTCTCGATAATGTTCGAGCAGAGTTTGTGCCAGAAACTTGGAAAACTGCCCTGATTAGTCCCATCTACAAGGATGGCGAGAGAAAAATCCATTAAACTACCTTCCAATAGCGTTATTACCAGTGCTATCGAAAGTAATGGAGTCCATCATAGCTGATGCCTTGCGGAATCACTTTGAGATTAATAATTTAATCTCCGAGGCACAGCATGGATTTAGG
>JACCGJ010001632.1:0-46048 GCA_013407085.1 Atriophallophorus winterbourni
AGCGTAAAGTTTCTAAACAACTGTTTTATGACTCTTTTAAACCCAACTCGTGCGAACGTTTCAGTCCCCGAGCCCAGCGCTACGAAGAATTTCTTTATTCCAGCTCTTCATGTCATTAAGTATCCACCGGTCGGTTATTCCCGCATTTACCACGTGCTGTTAATAAGGCATGATATAGTAAGAGGTGAAGGAGCATTTTTAAACCGTGTTATAAACATCGCTAACAAGCATTTTTGTTAGCCTGTTATCTCTTGATCCTAATCTCCATTTTTATACATCCATATTTGTCACGTGATGATGCCACTTGATGTGATCAATTTTACGCAAGCCAGAAGTGTCAAAAATAACTGACGGACAGCTTTTTCTTAAATATACCAGGTTCTCCAACCATAGAGATGAGTACACAAGTCAATACCAATAATATTGATGGTTACAAAACGCTACATCCGCTTTGTGATATCTCGTCCTTGACAACCGCCAGCACAAATACATCTCTTGAGGTAAACGAAGATGTTAGCCAGTTCTTGATTGACATCACACACAGTTAGATTGGAGAAAAAGCAGTTCCTGTCTTAACTAAGTATTTTACACATTTGAGCTGCAAAGCACATTGAAGTTTCAAGTGCCATGCGGTTCAAAGCTGCTGCTGTATGAGGGCCCTCTCATACAAGTACGAGGTCATTCGCATACTTTAGATCGATAGTCCTTTCACTCGGGTGGAGTTAAACTTTCGCAACCATCAGATCCATTGAAGATTTCCTCTGAACATCTTTGATCAAGAATTTGGAAAGGAATAGCTATTTGATTTGATTCTTAATTAATTTACGCAAAACGGTTGTTGTTTCTGACTGAACCGATTGCAACTCTGCTTGTTATGAAACATGAATTGAATTAAGTCTCATTGCTTCTCATTATCTGAATTTCTCTTTTTATTACTGCGCGATGCGTTCTTAGCGATGTGGCATTTGAACCAAAAGTTTTGATATGTTACTATGGATTTTTAAGCTGACTAACAGGTGTTAGTTTTCTTAGTTTTGATTATTTTCTCAAGTGCAGCAACTGTGACTAACAGAAATATTTCGATCACGGCATATTCTGAGGGATCGGGTAGGGTAATTGTGTAGTACATGCGTATTTTGTTAACTTATATTTGACTTCAGTACCCCCCATTAGGCTTTGCTTCACCAATCACGAAAAATTATGACGAACCCACATTTTCAAAATGTTTTACTTAAGCATCTCGCAACGGTCGTTTAAAATTCATTACATCGTGAAAGTGAATGAAAGTTTTTGGTGTCATACATGCAGTTCGTTCCACTGGTGTTGAACTGTTGCAGAGTTTTATCTATTTTTATTCATCATATCGATGCCTTACAGCCCCATATCTTACTCACACCGATAGCTTTTGTTTTCCAAATGATCGCATCAATCCTTTAATACAACAACGCACTTTTTAATTTGCACAGATCCAAATAACAACAGTTGGCTTGTTGTGAGAATTATCTTTTGCACTGTCATCGTCATAGTTATTTTAACATGAAATTGGAAATTATCTATGTTTAATCTGCCCTGAATGATGTTGTAATAATCAGGGGTTGTATGCCCTTTAATGGATACTTTTTCGACTAATTCCGAATCTAAATGGGCAAGCGCTTGTATGTCAGAGGTGATTGCCTTTTTTATTTTGGAAAAAGAATCGTTTTTCTGTGTCATATTCTCTGATCCCAAATGGTCCACTCACATTTGGTGATATCTGGATAATTTGATTACATTGTCCATTCCTGGGTGTTATGCCGATAGTTGGTATCAAGTATGATGATGATATATCAGTATGAAGATGATGATGTATGAGTACGAAATCGTTAGCCAACCGGTAGATTTCAAAATTTTGACTATAAGCGATTGAAAAGCTCTACTAGTCTCAAATGCTACTGGAAAGAAAGGTTCAAAAAGCGGAAAAGTAAAAAATAGTTATTTGAAATTGTATCTCCGGACTAATGTGGATAAATCTTTACACGTTTTGCGGCTGAAAAACTCGGAGAATATTTATGTATGCTACGAACGAGATAAATTTAGCCGTAAATATACAATAAAAAATTCGTTTTATCGAAGATGTCATGATGAACATGAAAATTCAAAGAGAAATTCATCACGTAATTTATTGTACACAGTACTTGTTCTTCACTCCTGAAACAATTAAAAACAACTCGATTTTTCGAAAGAAAGGCACAGAACCATCCGATTTAACACTAGGGTTTTCACACTGTTTTTATTAGATGTGCGAACCAATAGGCCTCCTTAATCTTGTTAATATAAGTATTTGTGTAATGCTTGGGATCCCAAGTTGCGTTCAATTATTCACGAAAGAGACCCAAAACAGCATCAGCTCAAATCCTCGATTCGAGCACTCTTGAAGCGTTGGGATTAAGTGATCGTCATGTAATGTCTTTCGAAAGTGGGGAGTTTGTGAACGGTAATAAAAGAAACGTTTTACAAGGAACCCGTAATAATTTGCTGATGATAAAGCTGTCCATACACTCAATGAGCACCAGCTCCATCACACTAGTCCAGATGTACACTGTGCAACATTGGATACTTAACTTGATTGAAAATTATACGAAAACGCATCATATGCCATGAAAAAATGGTCGAAATATGTTGCTTCTAGCTTTACAGTCGCTAACAAACATTTCCTCTGTGCTAATTTGTACATGGATTTTTATTTAATTAGCAGAACAAGCGTATCTTGTTTATACTTTATGAAGGCCTAAACAGTTAATTGACGATAAAATTTAACCGCCATAATGCGAAAGTATTAGAAATTGCTTAAGTGTAGCATTCATAAACAAAGTAAAATTGAAATGGTTTAGCCTTTGAAGATTGCGAAAAGATTAAGAATCAAAGACCAGTTTCAAACCCCGACGCGGATACACATCCAGTGGAACCTTGATCTATATTAGGGAGAAACAACAGTTGGGAAAATAAATATAAATCATCATTTTAAATATTTTTTTGATAATTAATCATTTTTAATGTTATTCCTCAAAGCGCTTTGAAATTGACACTATAAAGTTTTTTTACATTATCCGAACATTACAATATATCTGCCTCGTTATTATAAAACGTTCAGCATTCGTTTCAGTTTAGAAATGATGCATTTTCGCAGTTGAAAACAACACGGTTGATCGTAGTGCGTGCTATAAAAGCGTGAGAAAGGAATGCTAATGTATGCCTTTGCACATCGTCTACGACATGTAATCATCGTGTGGGCCTCGAGCTAATCTCAAGTTCTAGCTAATTGCCTGACAAACAGATCGATTAGCCACAAGCCATGTACAAGCAACGTATGTTGGACGGATTACTAATCAAGCGAAGGAGACATTTGTGGCTGTAGATTGATTGGTCAAGATTCGTAGTGAAATCAACTATACGGTTTGTCCCGTATTTTGCAGGCTAAGCAAAAGTGTAGCAAAGTGGGTAATTAATTTCGTAGCGAAGACATATCAAATCAAAATCTGGCCTGCGCATAGCC
This sequence comes from Atriophallophorus winterbourni, assembly GCA_013407085.1. NCBI lineage: Eukaryota > Metazoa > Platyhelminthes > Trematoda > Plagiorchiida > Microphallidae > Atriophallophorus > Atriophallophorus winterbourni. The sequence continues at coordinate 3,533 of JACCGJ010001632.1, forward strand.
GTCGCGGGGAAGAGATGAACGCGGAAGAGCAATAATTTGTAATTTCTGCACAAAATTGACACAGTTCGATAAGTTTGTCCATGATCTCCATATAAATGTGTGCATTTTAGCTTGTTTAATTTGAGGTGTTTGTGTCTTGTGCTAAAATACTAGAAGCTTCTGTTCAGCAAGCGGTTTAACTTTCCATTATTTATTCAATATAATCAAAGTTCAATGGCTTAAATTCCGGGGTATAGCGTGCAGAAATAGGATTACGTACTTACAAGCACAAGTTCTCATTCTAGGTACATCTGTCAAGCGTTTTAGTAGCTTGATTGCCTCTAAATGACAATCTGGATGTGTGCACTTCATCCTCATGCTAAATATTCCGTGTTGCTTGCTAAAAGGAGTAATAAGGATAGCTAGGTGTAAAGTAATTCAGAAATTGATGTATAAGAAATGTCGTGAACGTATGCGTCTGAGGAATTCAGAAAGTAGCAACGGAGTTGAGCTACGTATTCATTTATGCAATCAGAAGAACTTATCCTTTTACCGTATTCTCAAAAAAAGGCCTATGTTTAATCAATTGTCATTAATTTGACAGCTAAACATCAGTTAGTTTATCGTGATATCAAACCAGATATTAGAGATTAATCGCCATCTTCCTGTTACGTTACTTCATAAAGTTAGGGATAGAGCGAAACTTCCCAAATTTTCTCTAAACTTATCTGTCACAACCGTACTACCAGTAATTCAGACAGAACAATTGTGTAAGAAACATAAGGAAATAATTTTTCACATTAGCCTAATATTTAAAATAAGGCATAATAAAAAAATCAGTACCTATTAATCAAAAAATCGTAACCGCAAATCATGTATATCCCATTAGCGTGAAACATTTGATGTCTATTTATCAATACCACTCCCTTGAATCCTAAAACATCCTGGTTTCAACGTTGTTGGTATTCAATGATTGCCCTTTGAAAATTGAATGGCCCCAAAGTACCCAGACAATGACTTGCGTGCTAATAACTTCAAAATATTTTTATTGTTGCTTATATAATTTCGATTATGTACTGAGTGCTCATAACATGTGACTCAAATACAAAAGAACGGGAAAACAGTAACCATTTGCTAGCCAGCATAAATGGACCAATTCGCTTAAAGCAGCACATTCAAATGTATATGTTTGATAAAACACTTGTCACATTTATTGCATTGCTATAATCGATATAGATATTATGTTTAATTCTATCTCTTATTACTGACTCACATCGGATAATCGTAAATTTTTAAGTGACATGTTTGGCAACCCGATATGGTGACGAAAACAGAGCAGGTAGTTCCTCGAAGTTTTCACTCAGAATGATCTAGTATTGATAGAAGCGTTAACCTTCAGTTCGATTTATTTTTATTGCCATTCTTTCTTATAAAATAATGTTGAAGTGCTGCTGCTTATGTGAACTAGTAATAATGTTCCAGTACTGTTTCATTAAAAATCGAATTCACTACTATGCTGAAAATCCAAACAGTGAGTGATAATATTGAAATAAATTTAGTAATTTATACTGCCATGTTAGCAGCCCACCCCAAATTAGATCAATCAATTGTAGTACGAGTGAGAACTTTAAGTATTTCAAAGTGAGAAACGTACAAGCCAGGAGAAGATAAAAATTAAAGTGTCTGTAGATGCACATCCCTCATATTCTTTATTAATTTACTCTTAATTAAATATCAATTAATTTGAGTCAATCGATGCAGTTTCAAAAAAGGAAACTGGTTAAAGGGATGAAGTGTGGCTTGACTCATGTGCCTACAAGTTATTTAAAGGATAATTGCCGTATTGCCTGCATCATTTTTTTAAAATATAAAATCGGTTTCACCTAAAATAAAATACCGTAATAACAGCTGTAGTAACGGCTGGCACTGATTACGCTTGACGAATAATAATCCGTTATTGATTTTCACTGTGTCCAATTAAGATTCAAGATTTTATGGTCACAAAAAGCACATAGCTTCACAATTACCATATCATAGTAAATATTCGTTCAGGAAAAAAGTATAAAATAAACATGTAAGTATAGTACAGTTGTATAGTTACCATGAGTCAATACGCTGGTGTCGCTAAGCTACTAAAAAGCTTGACAAATCTACCTAGAATTAGAACTTCGAAGTGTTTATAAGTACGTAATCCTATTTCTGCATGCTACACCCCCGAATTTAAGCCATTGAACTTTGATCACATTGAATAAATAATGGAAAGTTAAACCGTTTGCTGACGGAGGCTTGTAGTATTTTAGCGCAAGACACAAACAGCTCAAACTAAACAAACTAAAAGGCCACATTTATACGGATATCATGGGCAAGCTTATCGATCTGTGTCAATTTTGTGCAGAAATTACAAATTATTGTTTCGATATTAACGTACAATAAAGTTGCTCTTCCGCATTCATCTCTTCCCCGCGAAGGTTATGCGCAGACCAGATTTCGATTTTATATGTCTTCGCTACGCAATTAATTAACCACTTTGCTACACGTTTGGTTAGCACGCAAAATACGGGACAAGCCGTGTAGTTGATTTCACTACGAATCTTGACCAATCAATCTACAGACACAAATATCTCCTTCGCTTGATTAGTAATCCGTCCAGCTGTCATTTAGCGAGGTTAACACCGAATCGTGAAAAAATAATCTTTAAATGGAAAGAAATGTGTGTGCAATCGGTTAGAGCAGTTTTTCGTAACGTTTTACTTCTGACACAAAAGATTCGAACTGAAACGTTGCCAGAAACTGCTCTAATCGATTGCACACGTATTCCTTTCTTTCGATCGGTCCCAAACATATTCCAATCAATTATCTTTCGATTGTTTTCAACAATTGCAAGTGAGTTTCTACGATTACGAAGTTCTTCACTTATTTTCCAGGCTTCCGAAACATGGTCATGGCCCTAGCTCAAAACACAGACATGATCATGAACCACCAATGGCGAAGCCGATCGATGCAAATGGTGTAGATGACACTTGGGATATTGAATCAGGAAGACATAAAAATTCAACCACAAGAAAATCGATTAATTCCATAGGAAACAAAGCAACCGAATTCACTGAAATATCCAAAGTTGAACGCGCTCAGCATCCGGGACATAATCGGGTATGTTTTTAGTATAGAACAATTCAACTTTTGAACATTCATATATATTATACTAAAGAAGTTATAAAATTTTACATCTTAGGGTAGCTGTTTATGAGATTTAATACTGGTGAATATACGAAGGGTTTAACAAAGTTAGACTTTATTGCCACTGATAAATAGGCTTCGTACCCATTAAGTTTAGATACAGAATCGCAAAGTGATTCATGGTCAAGAGCTGAAGACGATCAAAATGCCCAATGTATTGTGGTGGTGTATAAGCACTGGGGATGTGAGCACCACAATGCACAAAAGGTTCACTGTCAATATAGTTATGCAGTTTGATATCTCAGGCCGCTTGCTAAAACGAGAATCATTGGACCAACGATTAAACGACCAAACGAACTAGTGATTTAGTATCCTAAAACGTTTTTTAGAGTACCTACATGAACAGCTTACGGATAAATGCCCATAAATGCTGGTAGATGTTAACGATTAAAGGCGAATATATTTTTATACATGCGTTTATTACGATTCTCTTACAAGTTTGTACAATTTATTTTAACCTCGAAAATACAATTTCAACCCTTAAATATCAGTCTCTAGGATGCACACACTCAAGAGTTTGATGTCATGGATTCTGGCTTATATTACAATACATTTCGAAATTATTTGAATTCGAAGATTGACGAAAACTCGAGTTTTATACCACACATATGCAACCACAGCTACCAGTTTATTATCCGGAGTAGAACGAAGAAATGGTTAGCCATAAATAGTCTTTGGTAACTCATAAGAACTTTAGTACGAAAGCAACTTGGAAGCGATTCTATAAGATACAGAATCACGTCACGACTCTTGTAAAAGAAGATCGCATGCAGTTCCAATAGAACTTGCTCAAGAGAATGGAAAAGAATCCTAAACTTTTCTACAAGAATCAAACCAGGCGTATTCTCTGTACAAACCCCTAATAGATTGATTCACTCTGCCCAAGATTCCGCCGATGCTTTAGCAACGTCTTAATCACTTGTCTTCAATTCTAAGCGTTGTATCAAATATCAAGTTTCACCAAATTCGCCACGTTTAGAATTATTAATTGAAATGACTGTCAATGAATATATGGTTGGGCGTGAACTTTGTCAATTAAACGAATAGAAGTCCCCTGACGCAGACAAAACTACCCCGCCATACTTCGCAGGTGTCGCATTGCTTTGACTGTTCCTCTCACGCGCTTATTCAATCTCAGCCTACACAAAGGAAAAATACCACCGCAATGGAAAGCAGGGATGATAACCCCTATTTATAAAGGGGGTAGCAGTTTAAATATAACAAACTATAGATAGGTAAAGCTACTTCCGGTCATCTCTAAATTAATGGAACGCATTGTGACTGTGCTCATGAGAGAACATTTTGAAAACCAAAATATTTTAACTGCAGCACAACACGGTTTTCGAAGAAATCATTGCTGTTTATCTAATCTTCTTTTTCGAAGAAATCATTGCTGTTTATCTAATCTTCTTACAACATTCGAGGATTGAACCAAGGCGCTAGACGAAGATTAGGCTGTACATGCTTGCTACATCGATATTGCCAAAGCTTTCTATAAAGTCTACCATGACATTCTAATAAAAAGTTCTAAGCTTATGGAATAATGGGAATGCTACTGAATTGGATGAGGGACTATGTTATTGATAGATACGTTCATGTTTGCGTTGGCAACACCTTCTCTAGAAGAACAGACGTCACAAGTGGAGTTTCGCAAGGCTCGGTGCTTGGGCCTCTTCTATTCTTGGTGTATATGAACGATATAGTAGATGATATCGGATGTAACTTGAAAATGTGTTTACCGACGATATTAAAGTATGAAAACGTGTCTGATCTGTTACTGACTGTATGGCATTACAACGGGATCTGTACACCTTATTTCGTTGGTCCCAGACAAATGAGCTTCCATTTAACACCACGAAATGTACAATTCTGCAGCTCGGAAAATCTCTGTACCACACGTATCAGCTTGGCACGCAAGATCTTGTCTGGACTACCGCAGAAAAAGATCTCGGTATCTGGATGTCGCTTAACCTTAAGTCTGGACATCATTGCCCGACCGTGTACAATTAAACCTGCCGTATCTTGACTCTTCTAAAAAGGATATTCAGGATTTTCGCGCCCGAAACCTTACCCCAGTTATTTAATACGTATGTAGGTCCTGTGATGGAATATTCCATCCAAGCCTGGGCACCATGGCTGAGGAAGAATATTTGACCGGATTTATCGTCGTACGACAAAGTTAATGTCCCGTTAAAGTAATTTGCCTTTCAAAGTGGGAATGTTAAAACTAAATCTACACGATTTTACCCAACGACGGATACGGAGTGATCTCGTGTTGGCATTCAAAATCGTGCATACTGAGAACCATCCTCTTAAACACTTGCTAAATCCCAATTGCCTTATTCGAACACGAAAACATTCAAAAGCTTTAAGTATTCCGCATTCTCGATTGGATATTCGACTTAATTTTTTCTCCTTAAGAATTTGTTTCAATTGGAACACTTTGCCTAAAGAAATCACTCGCCTGTAATCTGTTGCGTTTTTTTACTTCTCAATGCGATGAGTATATGACGAACCATGCGGTATGTGACTGTCCCTATTGATTTTTGAGATATTTCATATTTTTACACCATATACCTCGTCATCCCATGGTTATTGTTAAGCTTACTGCTTGTTCTACCATAAAACGTTCAGAGTTCAGAGTTCGCTCAGTTAGTCATATTCAATTATTAGTTTCAATTGCTGCAAAACTGGGAAAATCGGTTGTATTTGTTTTGCCACGGTTGGGCGTGAAACCAAAGTTAGATAAAGCTTACGACACGTAAGGTGAACCACAGCGTTTAAAAAGCGAATAGAAAAGCGTTAATGAATCAAGGGAAGCAAGATTAAAGGTGATCGATTCTTTGTTGCTCACACCCATGCAACCACACTGTGAGCGACAAACGAAGTTCTCATTGAATATATGCGACTAGTTGCAAGCTAAATTGTACTGATACATTGAAATCATTCTGGCACAATAAAAAAAACAATATTGACATTCCACAAGATTAGTCGATTAACTTCAACACGGATGTGCAATCATGCAGTACTTTTGTATTTATGGATAATACCCTGCTATATTGATTTACTACATGCACTGAGCTGTATGCAGAAACATGCTGCAATCTCACTGCTAATTTCCCAATTCCTTTCTTATATCTATCTAGGCCTGGGTCAACCTGACAGTATCTTAGCCCACGTCTTTGATTGTGCGGCACTTTGCCTGAATCAGGCTTGTGACTTCATACAAAGTTTTAAACTTATACTAAACGCGTAAAGATCGTTCTATTTAACACACGGACCGGTGTGTTCATGTTTGTTTGAAATTTAACGTCAAGGACAATTTCTTACCTCCCCCCAAAGATGCTGCAAGGTTATCGCTTGCTATGTTTCACACTCAAACTTAGTATTCAGATCCCGTGTTCGACGAGCCTAACACATCCAACCGTATTCTGTTACAGTAACACGTAATGCATGTGTACAGTGATACAAAAGTTTGAACAAAATAAAAGTATCTACATATTTTTCAATCACACCCCACAAGCAGCCTGGTGTTATTCATACGTATTGTTCATGATATTTTCCTCATGTCTATACACCCTACTGTATCCATGATTGTATCGTGTGTCCGTATGCTTTTACGGAGTTGGTTGTCGAAATCTTGCGCAACAGAGGCTGAAAATTTCACATTCGTCTATCTTTTCTCTAAATGGAACAAGATCGTACTATATACAGCCGATAAAATTGAACACCAAAATGGGTGATAGAGCCGACAATGTGTTACTAAATATATTTCTATGTTTAAGTTATGATAACCTTAATTGAGTATAGGCGTGGCACATACCAGTTTAATAATCTAAGACACGTTTATAGACATTTTCAACCACCTATATGTGATCTTGTTAGGCTTGGTTGTTGCTCTGTTTTCTGGAGCATACTGAGGAATTTGCTTCTTTAAGTTTACTCAATGTTTGTTTACACATTGTTCGACTATTAAATACTAACTGTCTTTTCGTCCTTACCAGCTCTCAGGGACTACTCGGATCGCCTCTCCTGAATTAAATGCTGAATCATCCTCTTCCGCAATCCTCCTGTCACCAAACACCGTGATCGATACTCCAGACGGATTTTGGGTCCGACCATCCATCGCTGCTTTGCAAAATCCAGCAACTTCCAAGCCGGGATCGGCCAGTCCCCGTTCCAGCAAAGTATCCGGTCATATAATGCCAATTAAACTCCCTGTACTTCGAACAAATGGATCAATACATCAGGTGACCGTCAAGGATACCAATAAGGATGTTCAAGTGTCTAAACCATCCGTCTCCAAACCGGACGAGACTCCGTTTACGTTGGAAGGCGGTGCATCGCCAAAAAGGTAAGTAGAGTCTTGAAGAATCGATAAACGACATGAGAAATTTCATAAAACCACTAAGTTCCTTACTTGTTTATAACAGTCCCATCACTTGATTTTGTTTAACGGATGTGCCAGACAGTGATGCGTAGTAAACAGGCGTAATTGATCAAATGATCCATATTTTCGAACACATCAACCCAGTTACTGACTACACTTTCCGATGGGTGTTGTGCTTCCATTTTTAAGCTGGTGCTGTGCACACTTTGTTGGCTAACGAATAGCGTTTCAAGTGAGCATTAAAACGAGGGCATTTACAACGAAATGCGTTCGGTCATTAACATTAAATCTCAAGTTCTCTTAAGTTCCCTTGGCGTTGCCAACCTGGGACATGCAGTTTACCCAGAATTGTTTTGTCATTCGCTGGATAACTGTTTTGATTGGGGAATCTTGCTTTCTCATTTAGTTCTATTTATTTAGAACTCGGTAATTTTATTGGTCGAAACATCAATCAGATAACCCCAAACTACAGGATGACGAGACATATGGAGATAATAGGAACAGTCACTGTGCATGGTTTATCATGGTTTCTTGTAACATGAGATCAACATGGTTGGATTAGGTTAAGTCCTATAAATGAGATCAATATCCTTCCCCAATCATGACGCCCAGGCTTGGATTTAATATTTCGTAATAGTAGAAAATCGTAAACAGGATTTCAACTTTAAAGCCAGTATTGAATAAAGCTGGCACGACAAACCTGATCAATCACACATGCATGTAGATGGTTGGGTCACGGAATTTTCGATGATAAACAGAGGATAGTGGCAGACCTAAAAAGGATTAATTAGTCATCATTCAGCAAGCCCAAATGTTTACAGTGTAAGCAAAGCAGCTACCATGGAGTCATGAAAATAGACGAGGATCACATCATGCGGTATTATATTTTTTTTAAACAGACTGTTTATTATTAATTGTCGAGGTTCAGTAAAGTAAGGTAAAACAATATATTACCACCTTAAAACGCGTTCTACAATAATATTTGTTGTTGTTGATTGTATGAGTGTTGACCTTTTAGAAATATTTAAAATATTCACTTTCTTACTTCGCATAAGAATGTGACAGAATATGTTTAGATGGTAATAATAGACTAAAATGAAGGGAAATTCTCGCTGATACCCGTTTACATTGCAGATACGAGTTACAATCTTTGTAAGCACCATATAACTGATCAAAATGGGAATCGGTTATTCATTCTCAGACAAATAATGGCTGCGACGACTCAGCGAAGAGCCCAGGTTACGATTCAGCCGCAGTTGCACATTTGCTAAGCCCAAATTTGCATCAGATCATGTCAAAAATTGGTACCACAAATAGTTGAGCTACTAAGTGCGATATCCTAGCACCATGTTCCGTTGAATACACCATTGCACCTCTACAGCTTATTGTCAGAGAAACCTGAGATAAGCACGGGCTCTTTGGCTCTTAGGGATTATATCGGGTAAAAGTTGGTGCGTATATTCACCACAGTTTCTACACTACCGTCTTCAATGTTGTAGCCTGATCGATTGCTTCGCTTAGCGATTTTCATTCAATGGCTCGGCACAACCGCGATACTGAAATCTATTTATTCCCACCGTGAATATTGGCGCTTGTCATGTTTGCTACGAAAATGCTCAGCATGCCTCAAATCACACGTGATCATTCGCATGACTTTACACATGAAAAGTAGCCTTTGGTGATCGGTTCGCTCTAGTGGATTCAATCTAGCACACACACAAACACCTGTGGAATTCTCGGACTTTCAATAAACAACATGCAAAGTGGACTGTCAGGCTTGGACTCCATTGCTCAATATAAGATTTGTTTTAAGTTGTAAGGCTCAGGCTGACCGACTGAGAAGTTCAAAAATACATGAGAGTAAAATTGGGACAGTCAAGGGTAGCATGTCAGGAGCAACTGCCATTGATTAAATAAGGCTCAGGTTCAACATATTTATTAGATTGTTAAAAAAAGCATCACACCATGCACAAAATAATGCATTCCGTCAACGTATTGTGGTGCTCAAATCCCCATCCCTTACACACCACTACGGGTTTCTGACTGTTTATCGTCATCAGGTGGAGACAGTAAGATTGGGATCAGTGAGCCGTCAACATGTTCAAAATTCGTTCAGCTTGATGCTGCCAGATCCAATCTTTGAAGCGTACACACGGATTTTGACAAACTAGGCAGTTAACGTGATAGGATAACCATTCAGTATCAAATTCAATAAGACTTGACTATTTTTGGTGAAGTCTCTTAGCAGTTTTCAATAACATGTCCGTATTGGTCCCATCGGTTTAAGGGTGTTTGCACCCATCAAGTAAAGACAATGCGACCATGATCCACAATCCTTGAAACATTGGATAAATAATCAAGGAAACATGGATTTTGAAGTCATTGTTGAATAAGATTGACGTGGCCATGTCGTTGAATATATCTTTTAAATTCTTAGTTATTTCCAAGTCCTTATTATAATGTTGAAATACTACCTTGATCTACACGCTAAACGTTCCCCCAAGCGCTTTCGATTATTCCGCAATTACCGATAATGAATTTGTTATCTCACTCCACTCGGTTCGAACGGTGAAGGCCGGATTACGCTGTCAACACCTTGGGAATCGATATAAATTCAGCTTCTTCGGTAGTCTTCACAATAGTCTATCAGGATTTCTAAATGTTGTGACCGTAATGCACGTTCGCTTTAATTTGATAGCGTAACGCATACTGGCTGTATCACGCCCACAGAATAAAAAACGGTCGTATTCAAGGAGGTAATATGAAGGGCTCGAAGCAGGATATCAGCCACTGGATTGGCCGCACTTGTGGTCAATTACTGCAGAAAGAACTAGCTGTTGGTCATTTGCTCCGGGTGTATTGTATAGCGTCAGCTTCAGGCTGAGTTGAACCGTGCACTACTATTATCGCCCGAAAGGAGTTCACGCGTTAACCCGCCAGTGGCGATCGCCAGGTAGGGTGCATTAACCTGAACCATGTGAGAGATTGACATGCTCGTACACGAGCATATCCTTGAAACAAACATTGACACAGGTGGTAAAGAAGAGAGCAAATGGTGTTAATTTTCGAATAATTCGGCATTTATCTAAATCGCAGAAAAGAAATACAACCGTTTCACTGACATTTGACAGAACATCTTTGACTTTCGAAGCGCTAGTTTTCAGACGGAGAAACAGCCTGGAATTTAATACTACCAAACTTTCAAGGTTGTATTAGTCGGATTAGGGTTAAACATGCCCAATCAGCTGGAGGTCAGTTTCCCACTAAACAATGAGATGTTTGACTATTTACAAGCTGACAATTATGTACACACAGTTTCAGATGGCAAGCAATGTTTTACATTCAGGGAGAGACAAACAAGTAAAACAAATGGTACTATGCTTTTCCAATATTTCGCTGCTTTGGCTGAATAAAAATTTCAAGAAAATTCACGGTAGTCGCTCCGGCTACTAGAATGGATTCAGTTTAATGATGATTAATCGGCTTAGCTTCACTGTAGAATGCGGATACTAAAGCACCGGGTACAACTATATGACGTTATATTGTATTCTTTTCGCAGATCCAGCAATCAATCAAACGAATCCCGTCAAGGTCGCACATGCAAATCTGTGAAAAACATTGTGAAGATGTACGAAGCTGCCCGTAACAGCATAACCCGCGGATCAGAAAAATATGCCGCTTCACCCGAGAACGCTAATCACCCCAAGCGCGAACCATTTTTGCCAGCTTTGGTCAAACCGGAACGAAACAAAACGAATCTAGCGAAAAGGTTGAAAGAGTTCGAGAAAAAACACCAGCACCGTGACCCGAATCACAATTTTTCCTAAACTTTTTGTCCGCCCAAACTTACTAGATCCCCGTTTCAGCCAGATTTGGAACACAGCGCGCTGGACTTTTCTTGGTCGCACATTTTCCTCTAATTTGTCGTTGATACGAATTTTCCCTGTGCAAATAACACGAAAAGCCCCTCTCCCATAAGCATAAGCAGGTCTGGTCCACCTCAGAGTTGTGATTGATAACGGTAGCCTTATTTCAGTTCATCATCAGTTTGTATTCTTCCTATTTCATTCCAAACAATTGAGTTCCATTTGATTTAACCTTCTCTATACTAAAACTTTTAGGTAAATTTTGCCAACCAGTATGACCAAGTGTATCAATAGAAAACAAAACACAAAACACTGCGTGTATTTTGAGATTAGATTTACCAGTCAACATTTGCAGCTTATCCAATGATGTTTATCTAATAACAACAACTACTACTACGAAGGCACAAACCAATATAGGATCGAGAACAAAAAGAATGAATCATCAGATCTAGCTCATTACATTGCACAATCATTTTTATTTGAATCTATTCGGTGCGGAAAAAATATGCAGTTCACGCTGAACGCGTGATCAACGTACGAGAGAAACTTGTATTCGATCCATCCTGTGAATCAGCAGTCGCATACCTGGAGCAAATGCATTGTGGTGCACGAGGCGAAATGAACGGCAAAACGTGCAGTGGTCACGAGAAATGTGTGCTTCAAGAAGAAGCACGGAGTGACAACTACGAAATTAACGGGGAGGCTATCGATTGAAAATAAGCAACCAATGAGTATGCAGAGAGTAGAGGAAACAGACGAGCCACAACGAAAAAAGAATCTCTTAAGAACCAAAAGCACAGGAGGCGGAATGTTTGAACTCGCACATCTCAATCGTTCATTAGAAAAACCAGATTAACAAAGCCTAACGAAACGGATGACAAAGTATCCAAAGTTAAGAGGCGTGTGTTTTTGCGCAGTCTAATGAGGGCTCGATCCATCAGAACAAGATATTGTTGGCTAACGATAACCGGATTTTGTTGAATCCGAGCACACGGTTCATAATTATTGGGTCCAATTAATAGTGGTGAAACAGAGGAGCCATCCTGAAGCGCAAGTTCATTGCGGATCGATCGGTCAAAAGGTCACATGGTATTGCCACGGAGGTGGACTACAATATCACGTGCTATGTTGACCAGAATTGTGTGAAACAGCGAGTTCGGGTAAATAGCACCACGTGATTAGTTAGAGTCCGCATTCGATAGAGACTTAAAGTTCGGTCGTATATATAATATATTTTAGCAAATTTAAGTCCCAATTTGATCTTCAGATTTAAAATTTACGGAGAAAACATCAAATTATTCATGTTTAGACTTTTCGAAGAATTTAAGTAAACCGTGAGTCGGTGTTAAGGATAGCGATCAGAAAACACAGTCAGATTAATTTACTAGTTTCCTAATTATTCGTAGAAGCACATGAGATCTTAGTGCCTACATCGAGGTTATGTTCACCGGACATTGGCATGGGTTTAAAGTAATGCGCGACGGATTTAAATCCAAAAATTAGTACGATGTCAATGTTAGGTGACACTTCTTAACAGGCAACAATGTGTATATATCCGTGTTCCATGAGACGCAGAAACTGACCGTTCTACTATTACCGGATGAGTACAACAGCATCAAGCCAATTGTGGGTTGGTTGGAAAGCAGGTTGCTTGACAAAATTACGCGATTTGACGGCACATACTTCTTCGTTATATGATGTTGCCTGATGTAACAGGCTTGGCCGTATCAAGTTTACGAAAAGTGGTTTTAACATTCGCCTTTTTTATCGTTCCTCAATCACTCATCATCATCATCATCAAAGACAGCAATACACCGGTAGCACGTACCGAATGCTTAACTGCCATACAACCATGAAAAAGTAAATCCTAAAAGATGGGGAAGGGTGGGACTTAAATTGCTACGGATTCTATAGAAGAGTAAGCACAAACAAACTGGGAAGAGGTGCCTACACCTCGAATGGAACATGCATTCAAACAAGTTTCGTGAACGAGTAGAGGAACATCAGCACGGCAGCTTCCTTGCGGCTTTCACTGTCATGCATCATAACAAGCTTTTCTCGCCACTCCGCTTGACAACATACAAGGTTATGCAAACACTCCAAGAAGATGCTTAGTGCAAGACCGCCATTGAACACGGTTTCGGGACATATCCTGAAGCGTAACTAACCATTGCGATATATCATCGCGGGGACACCACTGGAATCTGGTAACAATTAAATGATAAAAACTAACAGTATGAGAAGGCGGCGAACAGCCTATTACGTTCAGAATCGATCAACGCCACACTCATCAATATGCTCAAGTTGTTGTGAACATGATAGACTATCTCGTTTTCATGACACCCCTAAGTAAACAATCGATCTGATTCTATAGCATAAAATTTAATTGCTCGGATTTGATATCTGGTCAACCCCTAGCTCACGGTGCTTAGGAGCGGTTTAAAATACAGTCATAGCATGAGAAGTAATAAATTCATGACGACGGGTATTTACAAAAAGGAAAATTGAATAATAATACACAAAGATTACGAACTACTGAGGTGCGTTTCAGAAAATGCGACCGACAAATTATTATGGGTTGATTCGTTCATAACGGTCGGCTCAGAAGTGTTTTTAGAAGGATCAGCATTCATATTCGAATTGTTATCACAGGAAATCGGGGCGATAGCTTCTTGAGAAACAACAGGAACATGGGGCTGGGCAACGGATTCGGATAGCGAGATACTCGAACAAGGGGGTTGATCAGTGGAAGGAACTTGGGAAGATTGACGTGGAATTTGTGACTCCGATAAAAGTGAAGATAAATTCTTATCATTCGACATCCCAGTACTAGTTCGGGGACTAGAAAGCGACTCATTAGCAGTATTTGGCGCACCCGTGACATCTTTGCGACTTCGAAACAAGTCGTTTAAGATTTTGTCCATGTTGGCCACACGAGGCTGGCGAGGAGGATGACGTGCGGTGCGCAGCGGAGTGCTCAGGGCGGCAGCAATGCCGACCGGGGCAGACGAAAGCGGCAGAGGTTGACTGGAACCTTCATCGAAATCGAATTCTGCCAATTTTGACGAATCGACCGTAGCGGCGGTGGTTTGGTTTGAGGGTTGCACTTGCTGGTCCTGGTTACTCGATTGGGTCTCTACAAGAAAAAACAGATAATGATAAGCATTGAAAGGGAGAGAATCGAAATTTCAGCTCCGGAATAATCTTTAAGCAAGTGATATTTATCATATGAAAAGAAAACTTCAATAATACATACATATGTGTGTATTATCTAAGTGGATTAAATCAAGCTCCAACTTTCGGTACAAGCATCCTTTTGATCGAAAGAAAGCAAAAAGAGTCAAAAAAGTTATGAAGGGAAATATAATTTGTTTCGACATTTGACCAAATCCTGGTATAGTGGATATGAATGGTGGCCAAATTAAAATCACATTTGAAAACAGTTTCTAAGATATCATCATATGAAATAAAACCTGAGCGTGAAGAATTTTATATAAAATCTGAAATGCAGAAAGGCTTGTGGATAAACCAAAGAAGAGAAGTTGAGATACCAGGGAAAGTAGCGAAAAATCGGATCGACTTCAACGACAGAGGATAAAAAGCACAGAACGAAAGCCTATAAATCCTAGTAAATATAGTATTGCGATTATAAACCCACGTTAAATTGTTGGACAACCTTTCGCTTCATACATCGCGCTGGACTGCACATTAGAAGAGCCACTTTTTAGGTCCACACAGCTGACAAATATTGATAAGCGTATTTGAGATTGAACTTTGACGGTAGGATCATAGTAGAAAGTAGCAAAGAGAGCGGACTAAAACCAGGCGTTTCTCAAATGATGCAGTGAAATACAAAGAGAATACTACCCTATAGAAGAATAGTCAAAAACGGCTTGAGCTTCGGCGGCGAAAATTTACAGAGTCAACGTGTCCAATCACATAAACATCGAAGCATATGAGATAAAACGCAGAGGTCTGGGCAAAATATAGTTGCGTGAGAACCAGATCATACTCCCTACCAGAAGAATGCAGCACTTCTGTGCAAATGTGGATATTATGTGAAAACTGTGCTTATTTACAATTAAAAATTCTGGCTACTAAATAAATGAATTTTCTTCACAAGATCGAGGTTGCTGTTTCTACTCCCACAAAATTTGTGAAGCAAAAATTGGAAAAGAGGAGCACAGTTAGGTTGAATAATTGCATACATATTGACAAGCGTATTAATACAGTGTTATAGACCGTAGTTGTAGCAGTAGCATCAATTACGAATTATTGGCTAAAGGAAAAGCGAACTCACGAAAGTTATGGGCAATATGCTTAGGAATAATTACCGCATTACTGCCAATAATTTAGACCCCAGGTGTGCAATTTCGATAACCGAAAGCGAAATAGGGATGCAAAATATTAACATACTCCACAACCAATACATGACAAGTTCAAGGAGGTAGTCAACATAATTTCGCCGTTTATCAATTGTGAATTTGGTGTAAAAGGGCTGTTTGTGCAAAACCATGAATGTTTACAAATGCTATCAGACAGATGACAATTTTAACTCGTTCGCTCCTTACGTTGCCGCAATAAGATGTTGGCTTCACCGCTTTAAACGCAAAGGTTATACACAATGGATACATTTGAAATGACGGTTGTCTTACACGGGATACTTCGTACGGCTCTACACGAACCTCGATTGCAGATTTTGACCTGTCAAAAGCTTTTGACTGTTTTGCATGGATTCATCTTTCGTTCTGGCACACCTGCTACCGTATTAAGCGAATAACTAGTACGATAGCAATAGACTTGAGATCAAAAAGTGTATACATCCCTTGATGGTTCACTGCTCAAAATTCCGAAGCAATGCCCATTGTCGAAATATTAGATCTAAAATAGCTAGCATGTTTTCCTCGGATGTAACACACGTGCTGTGGTTATATGAATACAAAGGAGCGAAGTTACCAGAGGTACGGTTTGAAATGTCGGAGGCGATGAAAGAGCTCGAGCGTATTGAAACATTTCGTCTCTTTCTGAACTGGTCGGGCAAACAAAGGCTACTCAAATGTGCCAGGCTAGAGAAAGATTCATAAACGCTTAATTGCGATACGTCAAATGGTGGACTGTAGCCCATGTCCTGGGACTACAATGGTGATGGTCGGTGGGTTCGAATCAATTCTGAAGCGGAGGATATGCAGTGCTGATGAGCTCAAACAAGAGAGAAACTCGAGTCCAGTGCTTCCATTATGGTCCGTTGAGAGCAACTCTGTTAATATTTCGATAGGCTTGGCACGGATGAGTAGTCACAAACATTTCGCCTCTATCTGTCGCGATATAGATGAGGTGTTCGTTATTTGACTTAAGGTCTATAATTTCCACATGATAAATACACATACTATTTCAACAAATGATTTTGGTTTTCAACGCCTCAAGTTGCAATTCGATGGCACCGACTTGAACGCTCATTTTTATACTGGCCAATTACATTAAATAAGGTTTTAGTTGCAATGGACTTAAATGATCGAAAAAGAAGGTAGCATATAATATTAAACTGTCTATCTAAAATTTTCGGAAGGAAATTGCAACTGCATCGATGAGTCTGTAAAGTATCGTTAACTGCGGCAAATGCCACAAACATAGTAAGATACATCCACTACAGTTCAGCAGACAACTGAAAAACGATATTCATAGTTAAGTTTAGTTCATACTGCTATACAGCTACGGGTAATCTTACACACGTTACCTTCTTTACTGGGATCGTATTTTCCAGGACACACCCATTCCAACTTGATAGGCTCATTTCTTGCGATCATTTCATAAAAGGGAATCAATTCCGCAAGAGGAATGCCGTTTGGGTATTTTTCCATAAACTGTACATCATCGTCTATCCACTGTTGAAGGGTTGGATCCATTTTAGATAAAAATAATCTGGTCAACAATAGATAATCGCGTGATGGGGGAAAATTCTGCAAATGAGTGAACAGAAGATTAAGAACGTAAGATTAAATAAAAAATATATTTTTACAAAAACGGCATCCAGGAACTGCCATCAGCCGGAACAAGATCTCCGTTGATCAGAAGAGCAATGTCCACAATCCACCAAACACCAAGACCACCAAGAGTGCAGAGCTTGCCGACCCCCAGGCCAGGGTAACCGAGACAAAAACGATCTACTCCCAGAAAGCCAAGAAGAAGACTAAATATGAAAGTAGTCACAAAATAATGTCCTTTGAAATGCACACAAGGGTAATCGGGAAGTAGAAACGTCCGATTGCCGTAGCATTCAATGTTGTCAAGGGCATGGCAGATTAATGAGGTGAACTGGATCGAATCCACATTACGACCTCCCCATCGTCGGCACATCAAATTGGATTGCTCGATGGTTGCATTCTCGATAGATCCTATGGAATTAAAAGGCTTCAATAAATCGTGACTTACCAAAAGGGGGTTCACACCATATGGAGTGATAGGGCAGATAAGAACAGAGAACCAATGGACTGTAGGGTTGGTACTCATAGCCAGTAGATTCATCAAAAACATCTGTTGCATTGCCATAATATTTTGCATCGGAAACTAATGGGATGTGATAAAACTGACTGGTGGATTGTTTGACGAAGCAAAGGACCCAGAAAAAGTACGGGATGAAATAAAACGTACTCTGTGAAAGAGAATTAAAACAAACTGAAACCAGTAGAAATAAAATAGGACCATTCCTGAAAATAAATAGCGCCTCACACCGTGCTAAATTGATTGGCCAACTGTACTGAGCTGCATGCTGAAACACGCTGGAGTCTCACTACCATTTCTATTTCTATTCCCCCCTCATATCTGTCTAGGCCTGGGCAACCTGACAGTATCTTAGCCCACGTGCAGTCTATGACTGTGCGGCACTTTGCCTGGATCAGGCTTGTGCTTTCATACCATACCATACCATACGGAAAATAAAAAATGGGACAAATTCGGTAAAATCGTCCTGTGGTGGTACCTTTTCATTGATTTCCAACTGTAGTCAGCTATATGAGACATAAAAGTTATAAAAAGATTTCTCAATTAAATTTTTAATGTGAAACACACACAAGGTAGAAAAATAGGTTGAATAGAAAATAATGTATTTCCTTCATGCAGTCATCGCGATCAAAACCCATGGAATGCCGCAAAACAGTTCTTATGCATGTCTAAGCATAAGTGGACATTGCATTTAGCGCATAATATCTTCGTCTTTCCAGGATAGTTTTTGAACCTGCATCGGTTTCTTTTTTTCTCGACACAAGGCACATGTGCCACTTGGTCCAACCTCACATCGTCGGATGGGGCTCCACACCTTCTTTTTGCTTCACCTCTTAGAGATGGGCGTCCACGTTTAGGAGGCAAGCAAATTTTTACAGCTTTGGTAAGGGTGAAAGCTACCTCAAGTTTGAAGGAAGCAAGCTGGAGCACTTCTTTTTTTGGAAGAGAAAGCCTCTTGCAGTCTCTACGATAACAAAGCCATGAATTAACTATAGCCATGTCAATGAAGTGATAGATCAGACGGTGATAAGCTTTCTTTGATTTCATGCTTATTCTATACAAAGAAAGAAGATGGTCTGCCAAATCTACACCACCCATTGACTTATTGTATCGTTTCACAATATCAGGGCAAGGTACTTCAATGGACCTCTTTGTAGTTTTATCAAATCTACGGACAGTTGATAGAGGATTTGCCCTGGCAAATGTAGACACCAAATTGACTACTTTGTTGTCGTACCAGCGAACCAGGGTGACACTTGAATGTCCCTTCACCAGTTCTTTCTCCTCAAAGGAACCCCTGCCTTTTTTCATTAGGCGCTTGTCATTCTTCATGTTTTTTGGTAAGCAAGCTAATCGTGGCAGTCTAACTGTGCCGCAACAAAATATTCCCACATCTGTCAAGTATTGCAGAAGGGGTACAGAGGTGAACCAGTTATCAAAAAATACAAGATGGTTCTCATTGGAAGGAATGGTCTTGGCAAGATGTAGCACAATATCTGAGCTAGCACCGATGTTTGGGACGTTGGGATCATCGACGGGGGATATTTTCCCAGTATATGGGATGAAATCGCACATCATCCCACGATCGTCAGCGAGTACGAAAAGTTTGTAGCCAAACTTTTTAGGTTTATTTGGCAGGTATTGTTTGAGCCTTGATCTGCCTTTGAATGGCACCATTTGCTCATCAACGCAGAGATTTTGCTCTTTGGTTAGGTTTTGAAATTTTGTTCTTAAATGGTTTACTAGAGGTTTCACTTTGAACATTTGGTCAAAATCAGCATCTCCAGGTTTGCCAGCGTTTGTGTTATCAGCTAAATGAAGATTTGATTTGATGGCTTCAAATCTATCTCGAGACATGCACTCAGCTGCATAGTCAGTGAGAGGAGAGAGCTTCTTGGCCCAGTGCATTCTTGTATTTGGTAACTTTGATATTGAGAAATACAGTACAAGGCCCAACCATTTTTCCAGTTCTTCTTTGGGAACATAAGTGCCGGTTGTATCATTTTTGGGACACGCTCTTGTATAGCTTCACATGCCGGATGTCACATATTTGAGACATATATTCCGACAGTCATATTTCGCACAGAAAAATATTTCATCATTCGTGTATACGTTGAATGTGTTCAGAAGATGTCTATAAATGAAGCAAAAAATTATCAATGTATATACTTACAAGGTTTTTCAGCCATTGCACGCAGAAAAATGAAACACGGAGCGAAATTTCACAAGCGTCACCTCACTTCCGAAGTTTGTTGACAACTGGCGCGCCGCATGGCTCAGCCGTCTCAAACGCATACCAAACGAGAGCAGAACGTGTGCCGATTCCGATACCCCGGCATACGAAAGTGATCTGTCTAATTTAACCTATCATATACCTTTAAATTTTGTGTACCGAATTTGCCCCATTCGTCCGTTAAGGGTTAAGCAATATCTGGACGCATTTTTCGGAGAAAATTTATGCTGTTTGACGTATTCTTCCGTCTTTTACTACTTTTAATGCGTTTCAAGTTCCCCGATAATCTAGGAGCTATTTTAACGAGTTTGCTTAAAAACCAACTTTCCGTCATTCGCTGCACTGAAGAATGTCATGGGTAGCCGTCTAAGATCGACGCTGTCTAAACAAGCACTGCGATTCCAAAGACGCAGTGTAAGTGTGGGGGATGTGAGCAGCACATTAATTTGGTCATCCATCAGCGCCTCGAGCGTTTGACCAGAAGTGACTCTAGATTTGAACATCGTGGTTCGTTGTACGAACACTATTGAACAGTGGCAATGAAGTATAAATGTTTAACTCTTGCTTAACTTCTTAAGGTTGTCGCATTTTTTACCGCAACAAACGATTGAATACTGAACACGAGCTCGTTTTGCGACCTTTAAACCACATGTTAGCAATATTTTTCATCAATTTTGTCCCACTGTACACAAGGTTTTTGGTTATACGAAAATATATGCTGATTGTACCAGTATTAAACTTTGAGAGCAGCGAGTGAGAGTACGGGATCTGTCATTTTTTATTAAACTATTGAACTATCGTGGGCCAGACATCAGAAAGCAAGTGATTAAACTTCAAATTAAAGTAGCACAAAGATAAAAAGATAAAAGAAAATCAAACTCCAAGTATTTAGCCGACGGTGTGCGATTGAGGATAGAAAATAAGATGTTGAGAATTCAGGCTTTGATTTCTTCCCTCTACTTGGAATATTAGATAGTTTTATTTCAGCAGCAAGGATAAATTTTAAATTAGCAATCAATAGAGACAAATATGTGAACAGGAGCAATTCATCAGTTTGTTTTAGGGCTTACATAAAAATTGGGAGACCGATTTACCAATCTGTGTCGAACTCCCTTGTAAAGCTAAGCATGTCAGAAAATTACTTCAGCGGCCAACCACTCAGTTGTTGGAAAAGTGCTCACGCACGAATATGCAATATTGCGTTACTTTTGTGCTTCGTGCTAACACCGTACAAAATTGAATGGCCATAAGTCGTGAGCTGCATGATGAAATACGTTAGAGTCTCAATGCCATTTCCAGTTATATTTTATTTTTCATCTGTCTAGGCCTGGGCAACCAGAAAGTAACTTAGCCTATGTGCAGCCTATGACTATGAGGCGCTTTGCCTGGACCAGGTTTCTGCTTTCATACATACAAAGGTCCTGGACTCTGTCGAGATAATCCATATCTGTTTTTCAAATACGGTGCCCAGGATTGAACACAGCATTCTAAGTGAGGTCGCATGACCACCTTGTATAAGGGAATGAATATAGGTTTTCAGCATCACACGGATGTGCAATCGTACAGTACTTCTGTGCTGTACGGCTAACATCGTGCTAAATTGATTGGCCATAGGTGGTGAGCTGCATGCTGAAACAGGCTGGAGTCTCACTACCATTTCTATTTTCATTCTCATATCTGTCTAGGCCTGGGCAACCTGACAGTATCTCAGCCCACGTGCAGTCTCTGACTGTACGGCACTTTGCCTGGACCAGGCTTGTGCATTCATTCATTCATTTCATTCATTTCAGCATCACAACGCTGAACACAGTCTGAATAGTTCTCTACGAGCATTGTTTGAAGCCTCGACACACTGAGTAGACCACCTAAAAATCTCCTGTAATAATAATGCCGAGATCTGTCACTTTCTGATCCGCAGCTATTCTGATGATTCCTTCGTTGAATTCTAGTTGTGTCGTTGCGGAATCAGTGGTCTGAATACAGCTTTTCGCCAAGTTTAGTGGCAAATTAAATGTCTCTGTACATTCGATAACTTGTTCTAAATCAGAGCGTATATCTACCGTCGGATCCTAGGATTTTAACACCATTAGCAATCAGGAAGCAAAGTGAACTCAAGCAGGCTTCCAGATCGTTTACAATAATAAGAAAGAGTAGTGGACCAAGAAATAAGACTTGAGGCACTCCACTGAGTATCACCGATTTTTCCGAGCACCCCCTCAAATACTAACATAGTTAGTGCGATTGGTTCGGAAGCTATCTAACCAACGATGTACTTCACCTGTGATGCCACACATCCTCAGCTTGTGCAGAAGGTTCACTGCGTCAAAAGCCATCTGAAAATCAAGGTGGCATAGTTTGACTACTCTCCATTCATCGGACCGCATTGCCACTTCATCGAGAAAGCTCAAAAGATTTGCTAAGCAGGACCTTCCTTTTTAGAATCCATGTGGACATCGCATGTATGTATGTATGAAAGCACAACCCTGATCCAGGCAAAGTGCCGCACAGGCAGAGACGGCACTTGGGCTGAGATACTGTTGGTTGCCCAGGCC
The DNA here is from genome assembly GCA_013407085.1 of Atriophallophorus winterbourni. NCBI lineage: Eukaryota > Metazoa > Platyhelminthes > Trematoda > Plagiorchiida > Microphallidae > Atriophallophorus > Atriophallophorus winterbourni. The sequence continues at coordinate 26,288 of JACCGJ010001632.1, forward strand.
TAGACAGATATGACAAAAGAAATAGAAATGATAGTGAAACTCCAGCGTGTTTCAGCATGCAGCTCACTACCGTTGGCCAATCAATTTAGCACGATGTTAGCCGCACAGCATCGCGTAGCAAAGAATTGGCTACCAAATGTTTATATATCTGATGCAGAATCGTTTTCCAAGCTCTTGCAAAGAATGCTAATCAGGCTTACTGGTCTATAGTTGCGTACATCCGAACTGGGACACTGTTTGTGAATGGCTACCGCCGCCGTCGTTTCCAATCATCAGGTAGTATACCTTGGAGTAAGGTAGCCGCAAAACGTTTGCAGATTGCCAGGCTAATTGTAGTCGCGATCGGTTTAAGAATAACAGGATGTATACCGTCGAGGCCAATCGACTTAGTCATATCCAGCTGCGACAGAAATGTGGTGACCATTTCCTGATTAACCTCAACAGAGCTAAAGACAGGTGCGCTACACTTGTTAGTTTCTAAACGGTTAAGTGAATCACGCCAATGAACACAGTAGAAGAAATTATGCGAGGCATGGGTCTTTTCCTGTGCAGTCAAAGCCGTGTAGCGATCATCCAGTTGCAATGTACCTATTGCTTCTCCTAAAGATAGCTTAGGTTCAACATAGCCATAAAATGCTTTCTTTTATTTTTGGCAAGTCTGGATTCGAAGTTCATTTTAGCTTTTCTTTGCAGCGCAAAGGCTGAATTTCTGGTCTGTATATAGCGCAGTCTAGACCTATGAGTTCCAGAGAATTTGAAATCCCTACTACTACGGTCACGCCATCTGATATTCCTACGAATAGACGCACTCCACCAGTGGGGTTTCGTCGCGTTTTCACTGGTTTCAAAGGAGCAAAACGTTTCTGTTGTTGTAAAAGGTGCCGTCTTGTAATATTCCATCTGATTTCTATACTAGGTTCCAATTCATCTGATTTCTAATTCAGCTCCATTGCCTTCGTTTGTAGTCGGACGATGTCCAGGCGACCAAAGTTGCGGGACATCTTCACTTGGTGTCTAGGTTGCACTAAATTCCAGTCAAAAAATAACGGTTTAGTCGCTCTTGCCTAGTGACAAAAAAATATTTAATCTGATAAATATGTCTTTTACGAGACGACAGGATCAAATCCAAAGTGGACGGAGTATGTCTCAATCTAAACCTTGTAGGTTATCTAACATACTGATAAAGGGCCCTAATATGAAATCAGTCCATATATTACGACTCAGCTGACTGATGAAGTAATTTAAGTATATGGTATGAAAGCACAAGCCTGATCTAAGCAAAGTGCCGCACAGCCAGAGACTGCACGTGGGTTAGGATACTGTCAGGTTGCCCAGGCCTAGACAGATATGAGAATGCAAAAAGAATAGGAAATAGTAGTGAGACTCCAGCCTGTTTCAGCATGCAGCTCACTATCTCTGGCCAATCAATTAAGCACGGTATTAGCCGCGCAGCACAAAGTACTGCACGATTGCACATCAGTGCAATGATGAGTTCACGTCGAATCCGAGGGATCTGATACAGGTTTTCGAGATCACTAAGACTAATAAACACCTGTGTCATGGACTACTTTTGATAGCACCGTTTCGGAAAAAAATGGGGTACGTCTTCAAGCTGGCTCATTAGCCTAGACGGTTGAACTGTCGTAATTTTTTTCCTCTGACTGTGCGGCACTATGCCTGGATCAGGCTTGTGCTTTCATACATACATACATGCGATGTCCACATGAATTCTAAAAAGGAAGGTCCCCTCTTCGCAGAATATTGGCAAATGACGCCGAACCTGCTGAACTCCGCCAGAACCCTGTATCGACTACCATATGGTAATCTTTTAAGCTGAGCTTTTGGTACAATAATACACTATTAACTATTAACGAAGATTGTGTACTTTCAGATAGAACTTCGTTGTTCAAAACATGAGCAGAGGCCCATCACAAAGCTTCCCTGGCCTTCCGTGTGCAGTCCCTATAAACCCATTCCAGAAACCTAATTTTACAATAGGCTTCGTAATGCTTGGCAGGAATGCCAGAGCATTTAGGATGCGCCCATCTCTGGCACTCATCACAAGCTATGCCTTTAACTATTTTATCCATATTGTATTGGATTTCCTCGCAGCCTCTGGCTCTTCAAAAGAAATAAATTGAAGTCTAGTCGTGCATCATACGTAAAATCCATCAATGAGTAACAAGCGTTACAAAGTACCGCGTGTAGCCCAGGGGCTCATAAGTGCAACATTTCGTTCCAATAATTGAATCAGAATTATTTATTATAAACAATAGAAGAACAAAAGTTTTACATAGTCTTATCGGAGTTTTATGCAAATATACAACGAAAGTTGAGGTAAATCACCACAGGTTATTATAAGTTTTTCGCAGAAGTATAACACAAAAAGTTTAAGTATGTACTAGAGAACCGTGTACGCAGTCGCTGAGTATAGATACTGGCAAAATCGGATGATTGAAACTGGCGCACATAGATCGATTCCGTCCAGTTGGCATAGGATAGATTGAAGCTGTCTCTGATCGAGCGTTCAGATTCATTTCGGTGGTATGCCGAAAAACAGCGTCCACCACTTCCAATAATACTCTCAAGAATGAGTTGTCGTATGAGAATGATACGGAATGCAACGAAAAATTCCCCTCAGCCATGTGCGAAGAGAAGCATTAGTGTCTACCAATGAAAACATAAAATTAATGCTAAATAATCAATCATGCGAACATATCTTTAGTCTGCCTATTAAAATGTAACATACAATTTATTTTAGAAGACAATTACATTAATTTACAACTCTTTGACTGAAAAACTGCTTCCTAAATATAATTCTAACACTTGACCTTGACAGTTTCAACGTGTGACCTTGACAACACAAAATTGGCGCGACGACAAACATATCATCTGGATGGACACTAATGAAACCCATCATGATTTTGAATGTTTGAATTAGATCATCTAATATACACCTTGTTTTTAGCAGACAAATATTGAGAATCAGCCAACGTTCTGTATACGAACTAACAGATTGTCCTTCAGTGATTCGACGAGCAAGACGCTTGGCATACGTCATCTTATTCCTCTCCATTTCATCTTCATCTTCTGTATCGACTGCAGAGGTTTCCATAGTGTAAGCCGCATTACATTCTGTTCAATGACATTATTTAGCCATCCACATGATTTTTATTTCGATGTATTGCTTCCAATTAAATGTGGAGTGCATTTCTAATTCCACCGATAAGCATTTGTCAAGATCATGTTTGAACCGCTCTACGCTGGCAGCATCAACGACAGTTGCTGTGAGGGCATCCGTATGTTAACTATATTGGTGGATGGGCTGCACTTCACAGTAAGTCATTGATTTCGCTTTTGAAGGTTTAGAACATGACCTCTAGTTTTGGCATTCTTTGTGAGCGTACAATATATCGACATCTCGTTACGATACCGTGCTAGCGTTATCCGCCTTGTCATCGGCCAGTCATATCTTATTTTGCTGTTTGTTGGTTTTTTGAACAGATGCGAGTAAATCTCATCTGGGCCTGGTCAAATTCCGTTCGACGCTGTCAATAGCTTAAAGATTTTATTCCGATAACCAATTTTGTATTACGACATTGCTCTCGACACAACGGATTGCATTTACACATAGCTAATGGGTAGATAGCCTGGTGTCCATAATCAATGATTGGCCTGAGCTGCGCTACGCATAGCACTTTGAACCACCGGCTGTTGTAATAGAAAATGATCTACAAATTACCCTCAGATTACGGTGAACAATTCCAATCTTCTTACCAGCGTCAGATTTGGTTTCCAATGAGCCGGACACTTTAACTCCAAGCTCTTTGTCATCAGCTACTGGTGGAGTGGTTTTGCTTCCAGTGTAATAATATCGATGCCATAGACCAGATTATGAGTGAAGAGTGGTATTTTTTGTTCGTTTATCGGAAACAACCACCCATTTGACCAGGCTACATTTCCGTTACAGTATGACTGCAAGCTCTAGCATTTATTAAGCGGATTGCGGAACCCCAAAATTTAAGATGGTTTGCAAATAAAAAGCACTTCAATTAGATCACGCTTAATAAATCACTGACAATTTCCATGAACAAAAAGGGATCCTTGCAGGACACCGGAGTTCGTATCTCTAGGTTCAAAAAAGCGTTGTTTACACAAACTCGATTGGTCCGCCCAAAACAGAAAATCTGCAATTCCTTCAAGCGGATTGCCATCGAGACTTTGCATTTCGACGACGCCATTGAACGACTTGTTGAAATCAATCAAAATAACATCAACTAAACAACGGGAATCGATTAGCTCGCACCAGTGCGCAAGAACTGTCAAAAGATTCCAGCCACATGATCTATGCGTGGTAGATTTCTGCTATTTTGCGTTTTAGTGTCATGTTTTGGCATGAGTCTATCAGTTTATTCTTCAATATCTGACCCATCGTCTTCCCGAAAACCGATGTTTATACAATAGATTGATAATTGGCTATAAACTATAATTCCGTTTATGGACTTCGACTTGTTCATACCTTGTTTTCATGTTTTGAACAAGCGAGTGGAATCCATGAAATGTTGGAATACCTGAATCTAGGTTGCATTTATGATAAAAGCTAGTTCTTTAAGTAGATGCGGCTGAATCCCATATGCTCCTGGTAAGCATTTTATGCTGAGCCTTTCTAAAAATTGACACATTGAAATTGTAGGTGTTACAAAATGATTTAAAGAATCCTGCTGACCTTTTTTAAGTTTAGTGCCTGACTGTGCTTCGTGGAGGCATACTGCGTCCTGAACCACTACGAATTCATCTCATCCCGATCGAATAACTTATATTCCTCGTACACGAATGTTGGTAAATGTGGAGGCGTTTGCTTTCTCTCACGCATATTACCAAAAACGCGCTTTTGGCATCCTATCAACTCAAAAGAATTTTTCTCTTTTCGCTTCGCGATGGTGCAAAGGTAACGAACCTCGAAAATTCAAAATAGGTTGCATCCCATTGCTTTCTTGCAGTACGGTTCAGTTTGTGCAAGACAGCAGGTAGCTACCGAGCCAATCGAGCGTTCATAATTTCCTCTCTGTGGAAAGCTGCGGAGAATCTCTCACCACTTCCAAAATGTTTTTTTTCTTTTGGTCCGTTTGAAATGTTCGACGATCACGACGCTAATGGATTATTCGGATTGTACTAAGCACCGCGTTATAATCTATGCTGGAACCAGAAAAAAGCAGTTCCTCTTCCTCAGCACGGTGAGAGGTTAGCTGAAGTAGGATCGTGTATGAAAACAGAAGACTCTAGAATATTCTTTCTTGGCGGGATAACGCTAAAAATTGATCTGTATAAGCTTGTATTTTTAAAATAGTGAATACTCAGGAAAAAACTTACCCAGTATTGGTTCAAACCCTGATTGAAACATTATTCGGAACTGCAACTGTGATTGAAACAAACTGTCGAGCGTCTTAATCATGACTGTATTCTTCTTTTGGGCTGCACTCAGTTTGACATAGAAACAAGCGATTGCGATTGATAACTTGTAGCAAGCCGGGATACTCGAAACAACTTGAACGTTTTCCCTGGCTAGACATATACGGTGCCCATGTTGTGCAAACCATACTTCAAGAGGTGTGCAACGACACCGCCTCTCGTATCGTCTTGTCTATCGAATCTTAGAACGTAAAACTGTTCGCTGATGTTTATGGGCACATCTTGGAGCGCAGACAGACAGGTGTCAGAAAGCGCATTAACCCCTGGGTATAACTGTTTCAGATCTCATATTTGCACATTTTCGATGTTCTAGCTACATTGACCACCGTTGAAGGACGGTGTAACTGACCAACTTGTTCATCTATCGCATCGGCTGCAATTGTCCCTGAGCTCATATTTCGTGCACAACAGACGTACAAGTTTGAGCTGGTACGACATTTGGTAAGCTATGCGATATTACACTATTCTGTCTTTTTATTTGATATAAGCGGCAGATGTATGCACCGCTAAAATATTACTGCAAACAGTGGTATTTTGCAAAAATCCCATAGTGATATTTATGTAAATCAGAGAAGCTAGAGTGGACCAAAACGTTAGCAAGCTATGCACTTGTTGCCCCTGACCACATTTTTGTTGCAGTTAATGTTGAGGCAACAAATATTTGTATTCATTTTTGAGATGTATGAGTAACGATAATGTTCCAGAAAAATACTGGGTAATTTTATCACAAGAGTAATTAATCAGCGGAAAATATAGAAATATAATGAACGTTTTGCTTTTAATAATATAAAAAATAGTTATTTTATTTTACAGCAATTTAACAGAATACCAAAAATTCGTAATGATTTTTTATCAGAGCGTGGAAAATGAAAACAAGCTGAACGTACCTCGCAAATATCACCAAAAACGTTTTCTACATTTTTGACAATGGCGTTTGAGGTGGTCTGTACCAACCTAACTGACTTGCGAATGACACGAGTTATTCCCATTTTTCCTAAAATTTTGCCTTCTCCAATTACCTCGGGGTCTCACACTCCTGTATGCCAACATGAAAAGAAAGAAACAATGATCACGGCATCATGCAAGAGATTCCAACGTGCCTTAGATGCATCCGACGACTTGGGTGAGAGGACGGGTTCGGCCGTCGTGCGACGACGTTGGGAAAGAATTTTGGTGGCTTCAAATATATGTTGCACCAATCCAAATTCCATTATGCATTTCAGTGGTTGAAACTGAAATAAAAAAATTTAAATTAATTTTATTCTCGGAAATCCAAGGCATGTTAATCATGATCAGTAATTTTCAAAAGCTTTGTACAATCAGCTTATAATATGTACATTTGTAAAAACAATTTGTTAAAGGTCATTTGTTTCAGCGGAATTTAACTTTCAATAAATATAAAGGTAACGTTATCTAAAGTTGTTTTCTGGTAATCCGTTTCCAGTGAATGTCCAGTCATCCCAGTTGAAATCCAGTGCGTTCAAATCGCCCATTCCTAAACAATTTCCAATTCTACAGTGTTTACGCAGATTCGTGATCAGCTCTCAGCCGTCACTATGAGTGAAAATAATGTTCACCTACTTTAGATGCATCCAGATATGTTTCTAATAGGAAACATAACAACTATGTCATGTCGAGGTCATTTTTGCTTGAAGCACTACAACGCCACAAACAAGAGTGGCTTAATCAATATGGAAAATGTAATAAATTGGGATAATGAACTCATTGGGCTCACAATCGATTGAACAACATGTTTGTCACCCCAATTATATCTAGATCTTCAGAACTCGCATATACATTCAATTTATACCATTTATTTATCAGACTCCTGGCTTTAAAGTATAATAGGTTCACAGGTTCCAATCTATAAGAGCAAGTGTAGTGAATGTTACCGTTTTCACCGGATGCTTGTTTACATTCCACAACTCAAAAATCCATTATATGAAGACCGAATTCTCCAGATTAAGATCGTTGTCAATATTCCTGAATAGCCGCATTCATGCAGATTGTATCTTTAGGCTAAAAATCACGGAAGAAACCGTACGTTATTCAGTTAAATCTTGATCGTTGCTCAGAACAGTCATTGCCTCGTCTTTAGATTTGAAGACAATATTTAGTGGTCTGTGAGAGGCATTTTATTCTTCCGATCTTCGTCTTGATCAAAATGCAGATACCACTGTTGCACCGGCTGCGCCAGGCACGAATAACTTTGATAACACGGTATGTAGTAACGTCCGGTCTTCCTCTTTGTGGCTTTCGGTCGATTTTTCATTGGTTTAGCCACGTTGAACAGGCAAGCGCATCTCGATCTCAGTGCCGTTGAAGAGCGTTCGGGTGGTGTTAAGCTCTTCTTTGGTCAACAAGATTTTCAATGCTCCTGTATCTAAATAGATATATCCTTCGAGACCACAGTTGAAAAACGTGGTTCGGGCGGACGAGGTAACTTGAGATAGCCATCCAGTTTGGGGATGTCAGGGCACTTTGCTGGTGAAACCGTAGTATTTTTGTGGGGAAAATGCTGGTCAGCATCTTGAGAAGCTCAAAAACAGAGCTCGAATGTGGTTTGTAGTGACGGGATAAATAACTTGTTTTATTCTTGCAGCTGCTTAACAATTTTCTCAATCCAAGTGTGACTCTAACCATGACAAATTTTGCATTGGATGGCATTTGCTTTTTCTGAAACAATCTCTTTGCATTTATTTATTTATTTAGTATTTATTTATTCATATTTTGCAGACAGCATCTCTATACCATTGTTTCCCAGAGTAGTAGATGGAAAAGGCACTCATACAGTACGTGAGTTTCAAAATACTGAAAATTTAAGAAAGATCAAAAGAAATATTTATGCACGGAGCACTAGGGTAACACAAACGACGCGCTTTCAAATTTAGAAGACAATGAAATCAAATAAATCAATAAATTGAAACTTAAAAAAATGTTTCACATAAGGTAAGTTTGAACATATTACATATATTCAGTCTCAGAAATGTTTTGTATAATGGAATGCACTCATCTGTTAAAAATATGCCTATAAACTTGCAGAGCGCTCTCTTCATCAAGACTCCGCATTTATAAAATTGCTAGCAAACAGCATGTCTGACATAAATTTCTCCGACATTAGAAACGTTACGAAATCCAATCCGTCAGCTCATTTTAAGGTTCATCTGAATCCATCGGATCCATCACAGAGGTCACAAAGAAATAAACCGCAAAAAACAAAGTGTCAGCTCTACAAACAGACAGAAATCCAACGAAACACTTCGCGAAAAACGAAGACACAACCTAAAGCAATGGTCCAACTTGTGTATGATGATTTGTTTCAAAGCCATGAGACCTTTAGCATTCACACGTTTGATTTGCTTCCGAAGCTCCCTAGATTTCAGTGAACCAGGTTTACTAAAAATAACATAAAACTAAGAAGGATATTGAGACTGATCTTTCAAATTGTTACTTGCTACATGAGTTTCTCGCGTACAAAAATAAATCTACGCTGACATATTTCGATGGGAAAGAAAAGCTACGAGCGCAATCTAATACTTTTAGGCGTTCCAGTGGCTACCAAACCGATTAAAAATATTGAACCTCATCACAAATACAAATGGTTGCTATCGGAATAACGATAACAGCGTTAAATTGTGTTGTTGTGAGTACCTTCAGGATGCCCCGGTCACCAAATTATAGAGGTGATTGACCACATGCTTTAAAAATATGTTTACTAACAAGTGCAATAACAGCCTTAGTCAGAAATACTTAGCGAATACAAAGAAGAACTATTCCCAGTGACATCAAGTTGACCACGTTAAACTCAGACTCAGAAACATAAGATGGATCAGATACTGAAGAAAAAGAAGATACTGAAGAAGAAAATTCAGAAAACCGATCAGAATGTCCCAATTATCAAGCTCTTATTTAAATGGATGTGAGCTGGCAATTCTCAACGTGATGAAGCTTAAGTGATACTGCTAGGGATCAGGTGGTAGGGTATCTGTTCATTACCACGATCGTCTTCACTGTGCAACTCTTTTTCATACACGGTTCAAGCTAGAGACAGCAAAGTAGTGTAGTTTGCGTCTGAAATTTGGAGATAACTGCCATATTGGTATAATTTACCACTCACGAACTCATCATGTTCCCATAAAGTATTATTGCTATAAATATTTCAAAAAATCAGAGCGTATCTGAAATACTCATAATAGGTGATTTCAACCTTTCACAGCTCCACACCAAAAGATTGTATAAACAGTAATTATTCGAGTATACATTTTGCGAGATGATTAATATCCTTCCCTTGTAGAACCACGCTAATCGCTTATTTCGAGATAAAGACCTAGACCAATCATTGCTACAAGATTTGATTCTTGCGTCCCAAGCAACAGCAATTGAATCATTTAAGTATCATAATCTCACGGGGATGATTAACCATCTCACGTTATTCTTCGAATTAGTGCCCAGCGCCAGGATGACAAATGATGACGCTAAACTCATCAGAACTGTTGATTAATTTAGCTATTGCAAAACACTCAATATGTTGGACGAGAGGAACCTCAATCTTACGAATCCAGAAACTCACTTTTGAGCCTTGTAAAATGCATAGCTATGAAAATACAAAAATGTTCAGCCTGTATTTCGAAAAGAAAAGGAAAAGCATTTTGCTCCACTATTTGGAGCCGCATTCAAAATTGGAATATTGCGAAATTTGCTATGAGATTCCCACAGCATTTCTCGAACAAATCTATCATGAAAAATTGTTGAAAGTTTCAAAAAAGGGTGACGTCTCCAATTCGTGGAGCTAAATAACTTCAAAATTTCATGCTGATGGAACAGATAAAAAGACACTCTGAGATACTTTAAACGATCGAAAACAACGCGAATTTTTTGAACCATGAGATTTTCCTTCTAAGACAGCGGATAAATGGATAGATACTATCAGGGATACAGCTCATTACTTAGCAACACAAGTTCTCAGTCGAAAGTTTGTGACTCTCCCAACAACTTTGCGGGGTCCAATTGAGGTCGAAAGCCTATGTGATTTCGGAATGAATCAAATGGTTGTACGTGTGAATCTACGCAAACTAAATGTTAAGAAATTTTCAGATGAAGGTGTAATAACGCCGGCTATTCTGTGGTCATGTGATTTTCAGCTATTGCCATACTGTGGGATTTAGTTATACATACATTAAATAGAAAAATGGTTCAAGTTGACTGGAAAACCGAATTTATTGCATCGATCTATAAAGGTAACCGTCATTCGGATCCGAGTAATTACCGCCATGTGAAGCACATTTTAGCGGTTTCTGAAGTATTGGAACGCTTGCTGTGTGAACCTACAATCAGGCACCTCGAATGCCGGTAAATAAGTTCTGAGATACAACGCGGAATTAGAAAATGTCACTCATTCTCGTTTAACTTGCTCAAGACTTTATAAGCTTGAACGGAAGCATTAGACGAAAATGTTACGTACATGCCTGTTACATAGATATATCTAAAACATTCAATCAATTTAATCACGCCGTACTACTTAAATAATAATTACTTCATTCTGGGATATCCGAGGCGCGTTAATCACTGATCAATAATTGAAAAATATGAGTTCAGACAAATTGTATTATGTACAATCGCGAATACGTTTCCAACGTCCAATTGCCGTGGAATTTTACGTTTAATAAAAATAAAGTTAAGTAGTATTTACAAATTACTTCAAGAGAATCAGTAAGCGATCTGTTATTATACAATAAAAATACTGGCATTGCGAGAAAGAAAATTCATTCAATTATGAACCGTCGTAATCAAATTTGTGAATATTTCAAAAGACTTAGAACTGATGAGTAGTCACAAAAATGAAGAACGATTTATCCAACACGCGCGAAAAACAACAGTGCCCATCAGAAAAATCGGTGTTAGCTTGCACTGTATCCGATGGGAAGATCTGATATGGAGCTCAAATCGTTTGGGCGACCACAACAGATATTTTGACATCTACACGACTGGTCGGACAGACATAGCAACTCAAATGTGTCGTTTCGAGAAAGATTCATTAACACTTAATTTCGATCGGTCAAACAGTGGACGGTAGCCCAGGTCGTTAAGGCATGGGAAAACAATGGTGGTGATCGATGATTCAATCGCAAACGACGAATAGGATATGCACTGCTAAAGACCTCCAATAAAGGAGAAACTCGACTCCAGTTCTCCATTATGGACCATTGTGATCAAATGTGCGAATTATTCAAATGATTTGATACTGATGGTTAGTCACAACATTATTTTACAAAATATAATAGGAGAAGAACGTAAGGTTTAATAATGCATTATTCATCAGATTTATTTTATAGATTCAACAGATAAATTTTTAAGGAATTTCAGGTAACATATGTTTAGAGATTCCTTTGAATATTAGCAGCCTAAATTTATTAAGTAAAGTGGGATCACAGCAAGTTTGAGCAACCCGCGACCTTAAGTAGCTGCAAGATGTTGGCGTCCCTGGAAATCTACTAACCTGTTATGGCGTCAATACCCATTTCGAACGCAATAAAGTGCACGCGCTTGAGTCCTTAGGCAACTTATTTTAGAAGCTTACCACCCCTTTACTGAAGCAGTGATGCTTAAGATTCGGAAGACTATATTTAGTCGCAAGCTTCATTGTATAACTTGAAGTAGACAGGATTATTGTTCGAAAAAGTTTTGCAAGCCTGTTCGCCTAAAACTTTTAGTATTTTGAATGTCAGTATCAAGTCGCTCCATGGACACTGGCGCTAAAGCCAGAACAGACATTTAGACATAAGACATTAGCTTCAGGATTTTAATTAAACTCTCAACATCTGTGCTATCCAAATTTTGGATGCCGCCTGGGTGTAATATGTCTTTCTAAAAGAAAGGACTTCAAAGTTGCACGCAGCATTCTTAATAGTGCGTGAAAATCAACTTATATAATGACATACATAACTCCGGCGTTCTACATCTTACGACACAGACTTTAGTTCAGTTAACTTCAGATTAGTTATTACACTGCACTTCAGTTTGCACGAGACTATAATTGACTGAGGAACCAAATAAACGTAAACATGTTTCCAGTGTAATTCTTCAGTGGAGCGCCCACCACTGTAAATCTTTTAATAATCTCTTTTTGTCAATGGTGGAAAGATAAATACCTCCACTCTATTTATGAGAGTTCAGCTGAAGTATAGTAAAAGGAAAACGGTAATATACCTGAGGAAACCTTCCTAATTTTGCTAGCATTTATTTTTTCTAAAAAAGGCAGACTTATATTAAAGCGGTCTACTTATTCTTCAATACTAATCAACGGTGCGCTCAGAAAACAGATTAACTAATTTGCAGTCCAGAAAATGCATATAAATTGGGACGAAACTGCAGGATATAAGTTTTTATACAAGTCTTTCCAAGCTACTTAACAATGATGCTTACATGGATCTTCTTGAGTCCAAATGACGTGGCTGCTTAGGATTTCATGTTAATGAACGAGATTGTCAATTTTGAGTCATTGGTTTTAGATTTCATTTAACCAAACGCTACTTAAACAGTTTACGTTCATAAAGATCTTGAAAAAGGCACCCATCAATAGAGGCGGTCAAGGAAGAATACGGTTTTCTTTGCTGACTCAAAACATGCGGGGTGTTAGACGTTTAAATTTTTATTTCAAACAATATCCTTCTGTGACGTAAGGCACTATGCTTAGGCACACCATGATGGATGCAGCTGAGAAAATCCCTTGTAGATGAAATTGAATACATCTAGTTTCCAGTACAAGGCAACGCTTGTCGATGTACCAGGTAGATATTTACGAAGTGTTTGGTCTGAGAATGTGCTATATCCCTGAAATAAAACTCGGAAAGAGTGTTTACCTCATTTATTTTGTATGCTTTATACGTGTGCTTATATGATGAAAGCACTGGTGAATTTCGCTTCTAAAGCTAATCCAGTTTGGCCGTTGGTCAAAGCATCAGAGAGGTGCACATTTTGCTATGCTGCATTAAATTTAGAAGCCTTTTGAGTTGCTGAGACGAACTAAATACTAAGCCAACGTCCATCGGGGATACGCAGTGAGTTAGATTAACCACTTAGTTCTTATTTCATTGATGATAAGCTGATCAGCGCCATCTTAATTGGAGATATTTTTCGTGCCATTGCGTTTTTGGACTTATTTCATTTCAGTATGTACATAATTGTAAGTGGTCAATAGGCAGATCAAGCTTTAATATTTTTTCTCCGTGAAATCTTTATCAAAATGCTTACCACCGGCAAATTTGGTTCTCTTCATCCTTTGATATTGACGTTTGGGAAATGGTGACGATAAATGGAGAGTTAACGAATCGTTCCTTCGGGTAACAGGTTTTTATAGCTGGGACAGAAAAGTAAGGAAAGTTTTCTTTTAAAATTAAAATTCTCAAGTAAAGCACTGGGTTTTTTATGTATAAAAGTATACGAACAGTCATTTTTAGTCCACTCGAACGTTGACACACTCAGTATTTTGACAATGAACTAGCGACTGTTGCAAACTTCGAGATAAACTTAGCACAATAATGTTCCACTCTGATCACATACCAGAGATCACTAATGAGTTCATTTCCACTCGCTGTATGACAGAAAGGTGGACTTTATGTAGTCCATTTGAAGAAACACGGCAGTTAAGGCGGTCAATTTTATCAACAGACATGATACACATATCTGGAGTTAATTCCCTATCATAATATTCGAAACGATATAGCGAAGTGAACAGGCTTTGAATATGAAAGGAATTATTGAGTGCACGGAAAATTACGTCGTCTGAATGACCTATAATACTTTATAAAACCACCAGCAAGATTTTTCTCTACATTTTAATTTATATCAGGTGTAACAGGTAATACAAACGCAGAAGCTAATTACTATATAATGCAAATGGCGCGTTCATGGTTGAAGATTGACTTAATGATTCGTCAAGTGCTAGGCATCGTTCAGGTGAATTTCCGAGAAAACACGTGAAACATTTTAACTAGATAGGAATTCCAAGGGCTTCCAGCTTTACAAGTTCGCTTCATTAATCAAGGGTCCAGTTTCAAATTGAATTCACCAAAAACCTGTGGAGTTTGACTATCTGATTTTATAGGTTTAAGAAGAAGAAGAAGAAGAAAAATGGTTTTATTCGAGTACACGGATTCTCAGCGATACAATTAATTCGACAACACGTAATAAAATGTACATTTAAAAAAATACATGTCAAATAAAGATGATCCCACTTCAGTTATTATACTGTCAGTTTCTTCCTCAAATCGAGAATAACTTTTGTATGATCAACCAAATATCGAGCCAGGTAAGGGATGAAAGAATTTTTGAATTTCTCAGTTCTTGCATACGGGACGATATGTTGACTACGCGTGGCTGGGAACGATCTGCAAGCCATAAGGACCTCATGCAGTGGGTGTGCATTATCAGACGATATGACTTTGACCAATCTGTCACATTCACGAAAGTGGCGAAAGTGTCACTAATAACGTGGCGAGCGCGAAGACAAGAATTCCACACACAAAAAGAGTAAATTACATTTTGAATCATATAAAATCAAGCAACGTTCCATAAATGTATGATCACTGCTAATTTTTTATTGAAGAGCTTCCATCATCATCCAACGCTAAATCGATGCACAAGGACGAATCAGGTCTTTGACTGCATGGATGTCAAATTTTAATCACCTAGGTGTAGTAAAGAAATAAGAAAATCAATATCGAGTGATTTCACCGTCTTTAAACATGAAAATATTTGGACCAGCTTTTACCACGATGTATGAATACACAACTCGTTCTATGTAATCGGCCCTGACTGAAAAAATCCAAACATGGAAAGAGGATGTCCGGTAACACCGTGAATCGAAACATCAGTTGCAAAAGTTTACAAGTCATTATATGACACTCGAGATGTTACACTCCACGTTTGAAGTATAAGTTATACTGTTGAACTCAATAACTAAATATATGTTTCTAAATACGAGAAACCTTGGATAATAAGGCTGATAGAGATAACCAAATCATGTGGTTCAGTGCAATATTCACTTCTGGATGGATATCATCGATAAAACAGGTCTTAGAACTTAGGCAAACTTACTGAATGGGTTCAAGTTTACCAAATTTATGGAATTTAGCATTGCGACTTTGATAAGTCAAATGCGAATTAAACTGACCCAGAGATGCACATATTTCAATCTTCCGCATGTTATATTAAAATTGTGATTGTTTTACTTGCGGATTTAGGTATGGTCTTAAAAGCAATTTGTCGCAGTGATCAATCGCTTCACTCACATTGAGGCTCGGAAATTTCAAACAAAACACATTCAATGTTCGAATTACTTCAAGGATTCGTTCCTTCTCGGATATCCTCCAAGTTTTTACCTAGATTTTATTAATTGTATCACCCACCATCAATATTTTTATAGAGATAAGCACATGAGATCAGCTAATAAGTGGTCTCACAACTGGTCCTTCATCTTATTCTCAAAAGGACGGCATGAAACTTGGTTTTGCTGTCGAAGAATAAATTTACGATTACTATGGTTTGTACGACGTTGGCAATCGATTGGAATATGTTTGGGACCGATCGTGTATTCATAATGCAAAGAAAATTACTCTAACCGATTCCACTCAAATTTATTTGCATTGCGACGTTGTATTGTATAGTACCGAGCTCGTTCAGGAATTTTGAAATAACTTGGCGTGAGTCAATTAAAATTGCTTCAAATTATTCGAAAAACATCATAGCTGGCGAGATGAAGGATGATACAGACTTTTGAAGAACATATG
Source organism: Atriophallophorus winterbourni (assembly GCA_013407085.1). Taxonomy (NCBI): domain Eukaryota; kingdom Metazoa; phylum Platyhelminthes; class Trematoda; order Plagiorchiida; family Microphallidae; genus Atriophallophorus; species Atriophallophorus winterbourni. Next base: position 42,544 of record JACCGJ010001632.1, read on the forward strand.
CAGGTTCTCCGACTGAAGTGAGAAAGCGAGCAGTGATAGTTAAATCATTCATTTCACCATTGGATGTACACCAATGTTCAAGCCGTTGGAGATTTTTGGGGTACGATATGGCTTACGGCGACTTCAATTGTGAGGTATTTTATGGTATGAAACTTAATGAAACTACCAACCAGAGAACAGCCACAAGAAGCAACCACGCGCAGTATTGAAACCACGCGGTACTGAATTATACATAAATCAAACAGCGCGGATATGAACAAAAGAAGTATTAACTTTCGGTGAAACCATCATCACACCAGACGTGCCTATCTGGTGACTACTATTGATAACCCAAATTAATATTTTTTCACTTAATAATTTCCTCAGATTGTTTTGAGAATTATAAGATAATTATATTTGTTCAACATCGATTAAAAGTGTCTAACCAAATGTTTTCTTTTGTTTTTCATGGATTTAACATGATCTAAATCTCTCAGCTTCGTTAATGTGCAACTCAGAATCTCCAAAAAATATGTAAGTATTAAATCGTTTTTGTATTTAACGTTATTGTGAAATTCGAAGATATGATGAAGTACACATTACCATTTCTAACACACAAGAATATAGTCCAGTGACGTTGAATATTTACTCAAGTACATTTATGTTTCTCGGCTGTTTATATAAACGAGTGCTGTATTCTTCGGTGCCAATGTAAAAGTGTGTGAAACATCCATTTACGTCACATAAAATGACGGTTGTGACATTCAATTAAGAACGATATTCTGTTTGTTTATCACTGGTTTGTAACTACCGGCAGTTGTCAAGGCCAGGCTGTTTTTAAATTTCAGTGCAGCAGATTACTAGTATCAAGACTAACCATCTAAATTGAAGTAAATATATATTCTGTCATATAATGTGTACGTATATGTGCTAAGCCAAATATATCTGTTGAGATTTTTCGTCAATTCGAAGTACAAAAGACGGCTGTGCGATGAAGTCAAAGCACATAAAGTTCAAAATGTTGGGTTAGTCGAAGTTTTGTATTATTATTATAAACACAAATCCTTTCTCGAATGTCTCACATTTCTATGTTTTTATGGTTATGTTTTAATGGGAGCGTTAGTTTGAAGATATTATATGAAGTTTGCACGCTGGTTTAACAGAAACCAAATTGGAGAAAGCGAAACCTTTAATTCACCATTATCGGCAAGTACTTTGCTAAACTAACAGACAAAATCGAATTCGTAACGAAAAGCAAAATCACCAATGGCGATATATTTTGCAACCATACGGGATTGTTTTGATCTATGTAGCTATATTAATACCTCATCATACGTTTCAGTAGATTACAGAAACGATATTTAAGAAAATAACTTAAATTGCAATTGCTGGTGTCCACCGCTTACATTAAGTATTTATCTCAAGCTTCCGGATGCTATGCGGAATACCACCTCCGGTAAAGCACAAGAGCAGGAAGCATAGAAAAGACCAACGACGACAATCACTAACTTGTAATAATTCGGGTTTCGGAAGGATTGCATTAGAAAAGTTCTAGCAACACAAATTTCGAAAACAGGAACAAATTGAATAGTCCGTCGCTATGCAACGATATGCAATACGTCATGGTCGATCAACCAATCCCTGTGTGGTGAGGATTCTTAGTGAACAGGCTGGCAGGAAATAGCTTGACAAATCATCTCGGGTACAAACCGGAGCAGACATGATTCAGATCAGTGTTGTGGTTACGTAAATTGACTATACATGATAAGCATGTGTTTTTTTCTTTGTCGTGGAATAGGCACGATCGACTTATTGGCTTTCTCTCGAGCTGTGGGATTCGTGGGAGAAAGCTATGAGCGTTGGACTTGGTGAACAACGAGAAATGCAAGGTTTGAGATGGTTAATTTAGGATCAAATGACCTGCAGCCTGTGCGAGCCGCTTAATAGAGCAATTAGGCCTTCATTGACCTGACGTAATCGCACCCGGCTTTGGCCCTCAATAGTATGATTGAATCTCATATAGATGTGACGGGTGATTTGACCGTGGAGCAAATATTTCCGGTTCGCATTGTCACAACAATGAGTTGAAGTTATAATTAGTGAGTGCGTGATGCCCTGAGCTCAAAATTTGTGATTGGTTCCTAAGGCATACTTTGTTGGCTACAAAATGCGTTTTAATCGGCAGATGTTGCACAATTAGTCGATCTAATTAAAACACAGGCAATAATTTATAAGATCATTTGCTAGATATTGTCTTATCTCAGGGATAGATTTGAAAAGCATTTAGTGCAAAGACAGATATATTTATCGCTTTCAAATGTGTATGGTGTGCTCCTAGAAACTATTCTTTCTCCGTTCTTTTTCAATTTCGAATACGCCGCTGATGCAGCCTTGGGGATCGCTGTCCTTAGGAGAAAACACTTTAAATGGTTCTTTCAATGCATTACACGAAATAACAATCAATCACAAGGAAAATGTTCGTTTTTTCATTCGAACAATGTGTAGAAATATCTTCAGACATATTCGCGGAGAATGCTGTGACGCTTTCTTCATTCAAGAATATAGTCAACAGAGCTCAGTAGAAAGAAAATTATCAGAAAGTTATGTGTAACAATTTTTGATAACTTGGACCACACTCCTCAAATTGTTTCAAAAGTAATAAAGTAAATATGAGCTTGTTTCTTGCGTCGTTCTCCGTTTCATATGCATTTATATTCAGCTAGTATAAATTGCTGTGAAAAATTACATTACATTGAGTATTGCAATAAATCATTTTACACCTTTCTTTGACTCAAAGTAACGAGAGATTGTCAACGTTATAAAATAACTAATCAGGTTTATCGATTCTTAAAAAATTTCCTACATGTTAAATTACTTGTCAACCAATATTCATTTTATCAGAATAAAATATAATTTCTCCACAATATTCTTATGATCATATTTAGAAGGACATGTAGAGTAATACTATATTAAGCATGCAATATATGACAGTATACTATACATACCATATTACCAAGTTTATATAATTTTAGGTTTTATCATTCAACCGGCAAAAGGTAGCATCTGAGAATGAACGAACGATTTCGAATGAGTTGATCCTCACATTTCCAGAGGAAGTGAACTTCACCGGATTCAGGAGGGATCCGAACAAGTCCTGCATTAAGCTAAAAACAGCAACAATGCAGACGCTTGACAAACGGCGCTGATTGACCGCCTACTCTAAAGCAAACTGAACGTTTTAAGGAAAAGTTTTACACGCAACGCAATAATAATTTCTATGCAAATCTGTGAGAGAAATGTAACTTAAAATGCGAATCCGTGATCGCCAGCGATCGAACTGGGGCCGTGTGGATAACTTTTCATGAAGATTTGATTTACAAGCGAAAAATTTCCAATACAAAATAACCTAGCAAAAATTACAGGTAACTTCAAATTTCTCTCCTCGAAATTAGATCTTGGTTTACGAAGTCAGTTTTTCACAATCATTTTTAATTTTTCACTTTAGTCCAGTATTCTTCGTCAACCG
>JACCGJ010001632.1:47048-85849 GCA_013407085.1 Atriophallophorus winterbourni
CTAGGGTGAATAAAGCAAATAGCTGTACAATACAATATGATATATGTATGAAAGTTAAACAAATCGTAACTTCAATGTTTGCGTCCATTTGCTTCAAAGGAGAAGCAAAATTACTCCTAATTGTGATATGGAGGGAGGAAATCTACATCGGAAATATATGTTTGAGTATATTTATTTTTCCGAATATGCGTGTGAGGAAGAATCACTATGGAATCTAAGTAAACTGGAACCAACAAAGTATTATTCCACATAAAAGATCGTAACGTTTGTTTGAAGATCATTTCGTTTGATGAGAAAAACCTTTTGGCGGTAAACTGTTCTGCAAAATGCATACACTCACATCGCAAAAGTTTCGGCGACAGTTTAATCGTGAGATTTGAAGAATCAAATTGTGATGGGAGATCAGAACCAATTCTAAAGTGGCGTCTGAGTGCGTGGGACCCCGTATGGATTATTTTGTATGTTAGGATTAGGTCACCTCCTATATGTCTGAGCTCGGGTGTGCACAATCCAAGTCTAGACAGTCGCTGCACAAAGGGTAGATTATGCAACCCAGTAACAATTTTAGTTGCCTAATGATAAATCCTTTTGAGGAGCGAGATATATTTTTCTATCAATTGTGTCCGAGCTTGAGCTGAATAGTCCACAACTGGATTTATGAATGTATTTAGTAGCATTGGCAATGATTCCGGTGGGAAACGTCAAACATTTTGACTTAGTCAACCGATTACGCTGCATGCGCTCTTATAGATAGCCTAGCAATGCAGACTGTTTTTCAAATTTCCACACACACAGAAACCGAGATCTATCCTCGATACACTACACTCAAGCCTGTGACTGCCACGTACGTATAAGAACGGAAAGTGTTTCCCAACTTACAACAGCTTGCAATAGAGGAAGTCGAAGGGCAGCTTGTTTTGATTCAACCAATGGTGCAGCTTATTTAAATCTGCTTGTAAAAATAAGCAATTCTCAACAGAGTTAACATTCATTCAAATTTTAAAATCATCGTCGAAAAGAACAAGTTTAACGCAGGATACACGTCGACATCATTTAGGTTTTCAGCTATATTGAACCTTTGCAAGGACACATCCTTTGGACAAAAGACTTACGCAAAAATATTGCTAGGGCATCAGCCGAAATGTGCAAATTTTATTTAAAAAATCTCCAACGTTTAAATTTTGTCTACCTAATACATTGGAATCTTTGAGCAAATATTTGTTTTTGTAGACGTTATATGATTAAGAAGTAAAATACAGCAAACATTTATATTAAACCCGAGACACAATTGTCCTCAAGCATTCCAAGACTTCCCCTCCTTTTACGGAACATAGCATTAAGCACACAGAAGGAAAAATGTTCCATGTTAAGTTCGGCATTATTTTCTTTGTGAAAAAATTATTAATATTTTATAGCAGCCGCGCTGCATAATGCTAATTATCATCATGAATTTCTCCAACTGTATTTGGATAATTTCAAGTTTTTTGTTCACTTTTAGTTATTTTTATTAATATGTGATAAAATTCAGAATCGGCAAAAAGTAATAAATTAAGTGATCCTATCAAAAAGAACATTGTTTTCCTGAGGACATTTTTCACTGTCATGGTCTTATCAGACGAAGTTTTTGTTCGTAGCCCGAACATATGGAACGGATCACTAATAATTTATCACAATGATCTATTGTAAACAAGAGTCATATGCCAGGGCGGATAAATAAACAAACACGATAATAACGCTGGTAAATTCAGCCGCACGTGAAAATAAATCGGCTCTATGAATGGGACGAATAGCGCCGTAGAATTTCAGTATACGTTTCTCGAAAATAAGTCCGAATGATGTCAGCAACCATATAAATGTTGTTCTTGGTCGATGTCGACCATGGATGTACATCGCAATCACATAATTGTTCATGCTATACAGCTTCTCGAATGACTAAACTTTATAGAGGCATCCAAAATATTATTCCACATTTTGCAAACTTGAAATCTTAATGGGAATGAATATTTTCCCCAAATAACTAATATGTTTCGTCTTGATAGTGCTAGATCGAAATTATTCACGTGAATTCAAGAAAAATGACAATAACCTCCATCCCGCTACTCAAAATTTATACGCTTATTATATATGCAATATGGTTGGAAAATGGATATCAAGGTTAAAACTGTTTACATCAAGTTATGAGTGCAAGTGAACTCGTGAGCATAATAATTAAACTGCAATAAACCTGTGCACTAGTTTGGTAAACTTAGTTTGTAAGTTGCTTATATTTACTCTGTAAGTTCCGCTACTTGCATAACAATGAATGAACACGGGGATTCTTAGCTCAACAAACTATATGCTCCTCAATTGAATATCAGCATGCTTTTCAAAATCAATGGGAGTTACAAGTAATGGATTAGCCAAAGATGTCATTATTGTAAAGGTTGCTGAAAATGTCCGAGATAACAGAAATCTACATTAACACAATCAAACGAAACTGTCGAAAACATAGTAAACCACGTGCATCAAAACGACCAAACACTTTATTCGGTTATTATTTGCTGGGATTAGGAGCAACTTATTAGCTTATTTATTGAGTTGCGAGAGCTTCCTAATTTGTAGTTTTTTAATGTTACATATAGCAAATAAAAATCTATTTCCATTTACAGGCATTTCGGTCACACACTCACAACGATCGGTTTCGTGGTGTTGATAATCATCCGGCAGGGACATTACGATGAGCATCGGTATGCAAATGCGGATGAACGCCATCCCCGTGTGTGGTCACATGTGATTGAACAGGCTAGTCGTGCCAGTGTTATGCATCAGTGGCGTACAAGCTCATACTTTCACAACTATTTCTATTTAATTTGTTACATTCAACGTGTTTAGTGAGAGAATATTGTTATTTTGGATGAGTCTAAAACCATGCCAAATTGTGAGAACCGTAATTCTTGCATTTTGGTTTCAGGCAAAGTATTTTCATCTCATCGTTGGTATTGAATAATCTCACACTATAGAACCGTCAGATTGACACGGTTATGCGGTTTTCATTACTACTACTCCATAGCATGAGTTAGTGATCAGTGGGTTTATTAAAAATGCGAGCTGGTGTCAGAAGTCGAAGGTTGTGGTTTGGACGTTAATTATTTGTAAGCCTGCGACTCATGATCGAGTTAACTAAACTAGTATCAGTCTGCTTGCTGATCAAAGGTGCATGATATTTCGGTAACTGATAATATTAATAAAAGGGATCATCTCTGGTCATTGGAGAACTTAGCCATCAATTTAACACAAATCTGATACCCTAATTTGTTTTGTAGGAAATAACTCTAGCAGTATAATCTTGTAACAAAATAACATATTCTCCAAACATTTTATAAATTCCAATCTGAGAATCAACGAAACACTAATACTTACATGTATTCAAAACAAAATCAGAAGCCCATTCAAAATGTATCACAATATTTGTCGCTATAATATTCACTACGCATAATCCGTAAAAATTATCCAGTGTGTAAAAGCAAATAGCAAAAACAACTTGCACGACAAGAAAAGCGTCAAATCAATAAAATCAAGACGAAAATCAATTGTGATTTGTGATTGTCCGTATCGATCGTTCCCTTCTTTTTTCAAATTTCCACAAATCCACCCTTTTCGTTATAAACAACCCGACCATGTTTGACGACCATCGTAATCAGGGAATCTTCTTCTCCGAGCTGATAAATTATGTTCTCCCATCTGAAACAAGTGAACAGAAATTGCATTTTGACTCGAATATGTCCAACTGGCACAACAAAAATGCACAGGTGCAGTAGTTAACGCGAAATGGCAGTCGATCAGAACGACTTTTTTCTACAGTTGTGGTGACTGATGGATTACCATATGAATGTTTACATATTCGATATGCATCAATTGCAAAATGGTACCACGTGTACCGAGGACCGAGATAAAGTACGTTAAGGATGTGATGAACCCTGGAGCGTAAAATTGACCGACAGCGCAGTTGTAAACAAATTGAAGGCATAATGTGATTGTAAAAAAAACGCGTTTAAGTGAAACGGTAATTCGAACTTGTGGAACCTGCCTGATGGCTTACAAGCGCATCTTGCTTACGATTCTTTCACAGTTTCGAGCGCACTCAGATCCTGATGAGTGCAAACAACACGAAACCGGTCGTGGCGTATGTTTAAGTGATGAGAATGCACGCAAATGAGCATTTGTGAATAAAGCTGGTTTGAATTCTGATAAAAAGACAATGCATGGTGCGACCACGGAAAACTCATTAAAGATGAGGTTCAACTACAATCACTGAGATCTTTTAAGGTGCACCCAGTTAAATAACGAAATATTATCGTTAAAATGAGCATGACGCAGCGTTTATTTGAACCACTAAACGTATAACATTGATAAGGGTGTGCTATCAGTTCGAAGGCGATACTAATTCTCTTGAAAAATCATTTTTTCACAAATTTAATGAAAAAAATGGGCCAAATATTTAAGTAGACCGCTCCATTTTTTTTATATTTCAATATCATTTTTAATCTAATATGGAGTTAAAGAATCTGAAAATGATTAAATTGGTGATACGTTGTATACGCAAGCACGGGTAACGGGACATACGATGGTAAATTTGCTAAATACTGATAAAATGTTCAAGCTCACGCATTCAGCGTTTTACATGTGCATTGAGGTTGGTTTCACCAATTTTATCAAACGGTAGCTTAACAGACAATCATTTACCACCATTTTCTATCTAAAGTCACGCAGATACAAATCGTACTATCCCTCATTAACACAGAAACAGCTGGAAAAACATGCAGCTGTCGACATTTTACTAAAGCATATGCGTGAGTGACCAGCGTTGGGACTATCCATATCATTCGACAGAGGCTTCGATTTTCAAACTAAACCTGCGGTCACTTGGAGGCTGCACAATTAATTTTGAAATTGGCGGAACCCCAGTGGAATACAGATTAATCATGAACACAAATCAACTGATCTTTGAACTCGGGAGATATGGGAACGAAGAAAAGGTTTACCATTAAATTACCGACATTAGAGATCAAGTCAATTGAACGATGGTAGATGCTACCGAACTGGTGTGCGGCCGTGTAATCTGACACGCTATCTGTAATCATATTTGCTTTTAGCTTGATTTCCATATTCAAAGCATGAATACAATGGACTAGATAATAAAAGCTTTAGCATGCTCTCATGCAATGCGCGTGAGTTGGCTGGGATTTCAGCGTAGGTCAAGATTTCCTATTGTTGCACTCAAAAATGCACCCACCATGCTTGCATGTCGTAATTTGAGGTCAGGAAATAATTTTTCTGTAAGAATAGCAACAAATCATCGCCAGTTTTTGACGACTACCACTCGAGCCTACCCCCGAACAATCTGTTCCAGAGTTTGTGATCATTAGGCGAGGAATCGAAACCGAATTATTGAGTTTTGAATGTATCAACCGCTTCGTTTCGTGACAAGGAACCACATATGAACTGAAGATGAAAAATATTTGGAAATTCAGCAAAAATAATTTATAATTTCAGTCAATAGCATGCCAAAATTCACGTCAATTGTTCACGAATTTCACATTTAAAGAAGGTGCCGTACTTAACGAGAAAAATTCATTAGTTGTTCAGACCACAATTATTATGGTTAACACGGAGTGACTGGGTGAATATAAAATGTTGGGAACATGTCCGCGGTGTATACTGTTACCCCGTCAAGCAGTGATAAACAAGTAACCAAATAGTCCGAATCAATTCTTTGTCAAATGAACGCGAAACGAATACTAGCACGGATGCTTGCGGAGTATAGACACAGTTAAAGGAAACCAATAAATAATCCCCTTACATATAATTGGGACAGTCAACATTGTCATTCACATGATAACTCAAACGGTCACTTATGGTACAAACTGCTTTGACAAGGGGCGATCTTGAACGCGTTAAAGCAGAGTTGATGATTGAAAGCGTTCGAATGACGTGAATGCAAAGATCCTGAAGCGAAAACAGAATTTCAGTGTACCCTATGGTTTCACATGCGAAAGCATAACCCTTAAGCATGCTACTACTTGGATAATTGTGATCCAAACGTAATGCGATTCCGTATATATTTGGATTGATTTTCACTAATATATGAGAATTATTGCTCAATTACCACCATAAATATGCATAATGAGGTTGCACACTATTCAATGTAGCAAATCGTCTGTAAACGAAAATCGAATTCTCGAAAAAAAACCATAATTGATCTCAAATACATTTACGTAGATTTGAACACCTTCACAAACGCTTCTTGCAATGGTTCCAATTAAGAAATGAAGCCTGGTTAAGTAGCATAAGTTAAACAACAGTGAGAAACTTAAACCGCTTCTCAAATGTGAATTATCATATGCGCCAGAAAATAAACGCTGTTCCGAACGGACTCAAGGACCGGGTGAAGGTGGCATATATTTAGTTGTTTGAATTCCCGTCTAGCAATTAGAGCTTGTGAACATTTTAACTGCGATTATATGTTTTGGTATGTGGTGTTTAGGATTGTTAATGGGACATCAGAGCTCGTCACAATCAATGTCAATTTTGCTTCATTTGCATACATTTTCATCACACACACCCCACGACCGGTGTTGTGCTCATCAGGTATGGTCAGTACGCCCAGGATCCACGTGTCTTGCAACCATGAAGGGATGACAAAATGCTTGAACTTGTAAGCCACTGTTGGAAAGTTTACTTTCTGATTAGATGCATTATTTTACGGTAATTAGCTTAATTCACGCTAACGGAAATTGTATAAAATTACTGGCCAAAATGACCATTAAAACCCCCCAGTTCCGGCTCCACCGACAAATTCATTTTTGAAGATAGGCGGATAATAATAAGATTCTGTAATATAGGTTAACAACCGTCTTTCTAGACAAGTCACCATGTTTAAAGGTTGATTACTCGCTTTCAAACTCGTGTAATGAGATGCTTCATGACGAGCTAATGATAGTTTGCTCCAGACTCTGTGCTCACGTAATCGTGCTCTAGTGGCTTTCCAACAACGCTAATTTTGTGTATGTAGTTTGTGAATTGAAAGATCGAACGATGGCTGGAATTGACCGTTACGTAGGAAAATGTGGAAGTTGTATACTTAATTTTGAGGGCTGATAACACTTTCCGCAAAAATTGGATAGCGAATGTTACATGGGTATCCAGGACTTTGAAACAACTGCTGCGTCGACATTAAAGTTAACAACACGAGTTCAATGGAGAATCAAAGATAATAAATAAATAGATTCGCATTCTTAAAACGGGGACAGAAAGGCAACACTTATTTCATAACACATTTTATTATCGATAATTGTTCAAAAATATATACTACGGGCTACACAGCATGCTCACCCTACTACGGCAGCGCCGCCTACGGTGGCTAGATCACGTCTGCAAAATAGAAAACGGTGGTATTTCAAAAAATCTACTCTATGGTGTGCTGAAATGAGGAAGACAACCATTTGGCAGACCGCACTTGTGGTACAAAGACGTTTGCAAAAGAGATATGAAAGCTCTTGGCATTGAACCGGCGAGTCGGGAAGAACTTGCTCTTGGCCGCTCACATTGGAGACATTGTGTAAAGCGTCGTCTGCAAGCTGGGGAGGAGCAGATAGAGCTCTTAGCTGCTGAACGCAGATCCCGCCGGCGGCGTGCAACTGACGCCGATCGACCGAGCACTGTCCATCGCTGTGAGCGCGGTGGCAGAGATTGTCACCTCCGAATCGGACTGTTTAGTCATTCTAAATGCTGCAAAGCATGAAACCATCATGCTCTTGTGATATACATCCATGATCGATATCGATCGAAGGAGGCCAACAGCAACAACATACTCAAGTCTTCAAAGTGAAACTTTTATTGGAAAATAAAGAAAATGAAAGGATGTTTTTATTATTGTAACCACGATACACAAAACTGAGTGCTGCATATGTTTGAAAATAGTCGTTGCTGGTGGTACAAAATAAATCAAGAGAAACCAATTTGAAAATCCACAAGCGAGTCTTTTCAAACAAATCAGATTGCAATAGCGAAACAACACAAAATGATTTGTGAAATTTCTAGATAATCAAACTGACCTGTCACAATTTAAGACGATAAAGTCGGCCTGTCTGCCCGGGGTGATTGCTCCGATTTTAGATGACATTCCGAGACTATAAGCCGCGTTGATTGTTGCAGCGGCAAGTGCTTCATCCGGGGTTAGACCCATTATTGTACAGCCGAGGAACATCACTGTCGGCTGACAAAAATAATTTACAATGGGGATCAAGGTTTACGCTTTACGTTTATCGATGAATTTTAAAATATTACTTTGAGAATTGTCAAAGTTCGATGGCGAAATCATTTGTACATTTCCGAGATTCAAGAATTTATGGTATAAAAAGCTTATAGCTGTAAAACACCATAGGATATTCGTATGAGGGCAAAAAATATATATAAATTGAGGCGTTAGGAAAATCGACTTGTTTTGTTGTTAGAAAAAAATTCATGTATTTTCTCGGTATGATAGAAACATATTCGTTAGGATAAACACAGTGTGAATTTCCTTAATTATGTTATATAAGCGGGTTGTAGGGTGGATTTACTAAGTAAAAATATATCTAGTTCTTTTTTCGGAAAATCATTTTACTATATGACTGTACAACTTCTGACGGTAGGGAGTTCATATAAGAAACAAACGCGCACCGAAAAGAAGATCTGACGGCAGTTCCGGTAAGACTGTGGAGTACACAATGCCAATGTGTGAGTGCTTTGGGTTGACCGGAGGCTGAATAGATGCCTCGGAGAATGAATCTTTGAGTTCAGTATTTTATAGGTGAGGATTATATCCAATCGAACTCGTCTGTGAGCCCGTGTATCAAAATTAAGGTGCATCACTCAATCCTCAAAAGGGAGGAAGACAGCCAATTATATCGAAAGGACATTTGTTTACTTACTACTTAATAACTAACAGCTGTTTTCACATTTTTATGAGAAAAAGTGTTCCACGACCGACTCATTCAGTTTTTGGTCGGTGGGGTTATCGTAATAATAACGCGCGTAACATTAGGAGGAGATTGTCTGAGAACTGACTGTACAAAACAAATGAGTTTAGCAGCCAAATATCCCGTCAGTTGGATGAATCTCAATCTCACGCAGCGCTTTGTTTCAATGAACTTGAAAAGAAACACTGGCTATAGGAAAACAAGCTGCATGATAGTAACAATTGTTCGGACATCGCATGCAATGTATGCGCTTGCATCATTTCTAAACCTGGGAAATTCACAAACTTTCTAATGATTGCACCAGCCCGTTACGATGGAGGTTTTGAGTTTGGAAACACTATGAGACATTCGAACCTGGGAAATTTAATTAAGACGGCCAGCTACGGAATGTAGGAAAACTGGGAAAGTATTGATCAAAACAATATCACCGAATAAATTGATGTTTTACGGTCCAAAAAGTTAATATTTCAGTCACAAATGTGAGTCTGGTTGGTTTCTATTCAAAACAAAGTAACGAGAATGAATAATTATTTCAACATTTATGATCACCTCTTGATTTCGAAATGAATTTGATAAATCAAAACAGTTTAAGCAAAATGGCTGTCTATCACTGTGCAGCTTTCACCTTACTTGGTCACGGCAGACTAGATTGTGGATAAAATCAACTGTAAAAAACGTACTTGGACATAATCGGATTAAAATTTTTAACATTTGATTAATTCATCGACTGCTCGATCACGTACATTGTGACGAGACGTGCAGTTCGATAATCAGAGCTGCGGAACGTGTACAATTAGGGTCTAGAGAACGGCGCATTTAATTCAACACGGCACTTTTGGGTCACACAATTTATTTCAACTCAGCGTATCAAAGTGTCAAATAAAATTGAAAAAAAATCTGTTTCGTTGTAAGTGCGGGGAATGTGAGCGCCTCGAGCACTTGGCCAGGATTCACTATGTGATTCTGTGTTTGAACATCGTGGTTCGTTGTACGAACCCTATTAATCAGTGGCTTCAAAATCCAACGTTGTTTAGCAAACCTCACATTGTTACAAGTATCACTAAACCTGATCTTACTGACTCCGCCTGATGACGGAAAACAGCCAGAAACCGGTGGTGGTCTGTAAGTGTGGGGAATGTGAGCAACACATTACTCTGTTTTAGTGAATTTATATTGCAAGTTATTATGTACGGTGGATAAGCATCGTGTGGAGCTCATTTTGTAGTTTCAGTGTTCGGTGTAATGTAAACCTTAACTCAATCATAGCCAGTATCAAAATTATTTGTGGTCAAAACGAATGCACTAATTTCTTCTATTAAGTATGCCAATCAACCTTTCTCATACACGATAGAATTGTAAAAGGCGATCCACGAAATCCGATTTGATGCACACAAATTAACGCCACATTTTACCTCAACCCAGAACCGGAACCACAGTGCTTGATATATGAAAATATCATCCAAAAATATGCATGTAAAACACCAATAAAGTGCGCGCAACTGAGTTATATCGATCGGGAGGCTATACGACTAGTTGGATAATTCACTTTCACAAATTTCCTAAGTGTTTTTGGCGAGGACCCAACATCTTGAGTCATGTACTCAGACCATTATATCCGGTCTGGGCCGAAATTGGCGATCGATGGTTTCGAGAAGGATCGATACGATCTGGGAAAAGACCGCTTGAATGGGGGATAAACATATGAAATGAGGTAAAAGCGATTAATGATTTGGGGACTCCCATCCCATAATAATTGTCGGTAAGTAGTCTGAGTTCAGTGAAGCATGCCGCCAACTACTTGCGGCATGCAACAATGAAAAGTAATAGTTAAATACACGTAAATTACCGGGGATAGTTAACTAAATTTAAACCGAACTTGTAACAATATCAAGAATATTTTTTAAGATTTATATGTTTATTTTCTGGGAACATTAACGGCAAATTATTGTGATTATGAAGGATGATAAATTGTTTATTTATTCATTAAAAATTACAATTTTTGAATCGTCATATCATTTTTCGCTTGTAAACCATTACTGAATTCGGGATCTGTGGTTTCATCGGGTAGAACTAAAAGCACCGGTGAGAAATTAATCAGTGGGATTGTTTAAAACAAATATAAACTTCCAAAACACGATCAATCAGATTAGTGCATACAAACGCTAAATGAACGATCATCATAGTGGATCTGAGTCAATCGAACACAAATCAACGAACAGGATCTGGTTCAAGAGAAGACACGTCTCTGAACTTGAGTAAAGTAAGTAACCTCACCATTGACAAGCAGTAGGCGTTCGGGTTGAAGTCTGTTCCCAAGGCTACGGGAACTCCAGCTTCAATCATGGCTCGAGCAGGTGGTGGACGCAAACGGAGCAACAGGGCCGTGGTTGGCAGTAGAACGGCCGCGGTGCCGCTAGCTGCCATCGCTGCAACTCCCGCCGGGGAGGCTTCTTCTAAGTGACTGGCTGCATGAGCCTTCAGCTTTCCAGCAAGCTGTAATATGTAAATGTGGAAGTTATGTTTCACTGAGAAAATAGAAACTGAATGTTTAAAATCCTATTTAATAAAAAAAACGAAAAATGTGATATCTCAGATATTGAATTTCGGAACAAACTAGTAGGTTCATTATTATTCGAACTCAGAGTTATATGAAGTCGCGACTGAATTCGGTTAAGCGTAGCTCTTGATGGAGGGATCCTTATTTGCAGCAGATTGAAAATTAGAATATTGTTGGACATACTCTTTCTACCTCAGGAATGGGTTAGCATAATAATGAATTTTGGTGTGTATCGATCATTTGATAATCACACGTTCATTTAACATGATTCAGTGAGAGCTGCGGTAACGAGTTGGTCCCAAATTGAACGCAAATGATCAAGCTGCATTCGGAAATCTCGGAGTTAAATTATCTGTCAACACGCCACATTCCTTATCGCCCATCGCCTTATTTATCTAAAATCTTTACAATAGGAATGATAGCTGAGCAGCTGGATACAACGAGGTTTACAGCTGTTACAGGAAGCCTTTATAACAATTGTTTTGTCAAAGCTGGCGAATAGATCCCCTTAAATCGCGTGATAAACAACATACACGCGAATGCAGTAAAAGGCTAAAAGATATATTTGTTTGAATAATGGTAATTACAATTCTAAATGATTATCATTTCCTGAAATCGGGTATCAGACACGCGGCTATTGCAAAGTACGGGAACGTAGCATTCATTTGTGTAAAACAGTTGATGTTTACCCTAGATCCCGTTTTGCAGCGACCATCCTTTGGAATTTCCCCAATCTTATGAGGTCAATCAACATCTATGGATTATCTGGTTAGGCTCATGAGTGACTTCTCGAGATGATGCTCTACTTTGTTACTTTTAAAATGATAAGCTGTCCGCATTAAATGCTTGAAGTTGAATTAAATGTTGATCGACTATTAGAAATACAGCCTGGCTGGAGCGAGCGCTGCATCACATCGATTCGAACATCTTCATTCGGACGAAGATCTGAGATATCTGTTTTCGTTGGTGGTGGTCTCCTTCGATTGATGTCGACCATGGATATGCGTGCCAGTTTCATGCTCCACAGTGTATCGAATATTTAAAGTTTCATCTCATTCGGGTCGAACAATTACCCCTACAGCGCTCACAGTACTCGGTCGATGGGTAAGGTTTAGACGTTGACGGCGTGATCTAAGTTCTGGAGCCGAGAGCAGTATTTGCTTTGAGTCATGCAAAGAGCTTATAATTCCAAGTATTTGTGAAAACGCATTGATAAGAATAAATGTGACGTTCTGAAACATAAATAGAACCCGAGTGAATCAGGGTGTGTATGGAAGTTAACCAATAAGAGTTATGAATAGTAAAAATGATGAAATAGAAATGTGATATAATACAGAAATGAAAATTCTGCTGTTCAAGCGAAAAGATTGCACCGATACATCAAAGTTGCCACAAATTGATAATATTTGTGTTTGCTTTTTCCGACCAAAAATCCTACCACCAAAAATCACCAAAACATCGTCACGATAGAACTGATAAAAACTGTCACCGTCTGCGTGCTGATCCGGTCGGAAAACTGCAACCGTAAATGAAACCAGTTTGAGTTTGCGTGACGACGCTTGGGAAAAACCGAGTTCCCCGAGATAATTATTTGCAACCAACAGATTAAATTTGGTTATATCCTCAGCGGGAATCTATTTAATGCTTTAGTTGAAATTGAATTATTCGTTCAGCATAGTTGAAAAGTGGATTCGGTCAACACGAAACATTCAGAGAGCATGTGTTCGTGATTACTTTTATTGAATCATTTAATCGTGATTCAATAGTACAAGCTGAGTTTATGATAGGACTATTTGAAATCTAATATTCATTACGCAAAGTTGGTAATTGCAGGGGATATTAGCAGCCCAATGGAAAGTTGATGTCGATGTCACGGTGCTATCAGTGAATTGTACAAATGAAATGCCGTGCCACATCATAGAGCAATAAAGCAGATACCATTTTCAAAGATTTAGATTGAAGATTATGCTAATAAAATATATTTAAAACCAATTTGAGTGTCACATTCATTAAGTAAAAAAGAATTTTCGACAGAAGAATTTACGCTAGAAACATATGGTTATAGAACAACTGCAATATCCAAAGATTTTTCAGCATTTTCATTGGAAACGTTACATAAAATAAACAGAGTTGCACATTGGTAGAGATATAATAGTTTACAAACACAATAGTTCGACCTATTATTAATACTAGAATCACAATCATTTGAGTTCTCTCAAACCAGTAAACGAAAAGGTAAAAAAAACATGAATAAGCTTGAAATAAACTGAGATTCACATGACGGAAAATAACTAATAGATGTATATAAACTACACAACACCTGACTTGAACTTTTGTAAATGATTCCTTTTTACCGGCTTTACCTAAGTGAACTTGTACGGCAGTGTTTAAAATCATAACAGCCATCTTTAAATTTCGCTATTTTGCATCCCAATTCTGTACTGACCAGAGATGCTTTCACTGGTCGTACATTGTTGACATTTGCAAATAGTTTTCGATCAATGAGTAACTGATTGCGATCAGGTTGATGAATAGTTTGTCATTCGTATGACAAACCATGTTTGATTTGCGCTACGATATGCGAAAAATGAACTCCACTATCCATCTCACAGCCATGTAGCATCAGTATGAACACAATTATGTTCGATTTTTGCAATTACATACATTACCAATATCTGCTACAATAAATTTCTGGCTGAGGTAGAAGGTTTTGATTGTATTATTACAGAGAAGTACGTTCAAAATGCGTAAAATCAGAGTTCATTGAATGTAGTTAAAAGTACGTCCGTTCAAATACAAAACAACGAAATATGACTGAATTCTTGAAACTAGCAACTGAGGAACTAGAATTAATGAGAAGAAACTAGAAGGTGTGGGAACGGCAAACTAGTGGATCGCGCAAACCTGAAGGAGTGCTAGACAAAACCGTATTTAATTTTTTAACAGCATTGACTTTATTCCAAAAAGGACAATGGCTAACAAAAAGTTATCATTACTAAAAAGGATCTAGTTTAAAGCATTTTCACCACTCATGCTCCACACCAGTCGCAAATCTTAGCTGGTAACCATCAAACGCACCAAACCAACGGAGATAATAAAAGTCTGTTGAATACAGTGCATATTCATACGAAAAGAGCATGCTAAATTTTTCTTCAAACTAGACGCCATAATTAAAATGAAGCCATCAAACTGATTGAACACTACAATAGTAGTGTAGTAGTAGTAGTACACCAGTGTACAGAAATATGCACAGGCTATTATCCAGCATCGTGAACAGCTAATCGTGTTATGTTGCATTCATGTTGTGCATGACGTGTGACCAACTTCAGTGGTGCATTATGTAGAATTTTCCTTTTATTTTCATTCAAGAATATGAAATGCAACCTGTGACAAACATTTATCAAATTAAGTAAACAAGCCCTGGCACTAGTTCCAATGAAAACCACGAGCAAGAAACTACATTCGTTTTGTTGCTCATACAGCCAATAACAAAATCCTTAGTTGTAGCTTACTTGTGAGATAAGTCACAAGTTTACGTCAGAACAAAATTTTGTGCGTCAGAACATAACGTGCTAGATTTACCAGTTTAAGAGGTGCTCCGATAACCTACACAAACAAAACACCGCCGTTTTCTTGCTGTTTGCCATCATCAGATGGAGTTGGTGATGGAAATGAATTTGTATGAGGATTTAGTATTAAACAATGTTATGAATGAAAGACTTTGTTGCTCAGCCAACATTGGCATAATGGATTTGAGACAACCGATGAAATCAATTAAATTGGTAAGTTTTATTAATGTTTATATTCTCTACACACCACAACTGGTTTCCAATATTTCGAGGCTAACTCGAGCTATTGTTACTGCGCCTCTTGTTGATGGCAAACAGCCAGAAACTGTTTTTGGTGTAAGCGCAGGGGATATAACCACGCCTAAAACAAGTCTATTTCGTCGATTTGATCAGTTAACTTAGATCCGCATTGTGGATTGTTCATTAAAATGTGGGGTATGTCAATCTGATTGGTAGTAGTTTACAATTATAACACTCTTTACTACTGTTTCAGATTCAAGCTTCCTTTAAACTATTCGAACTGATTTCACCTGATGACGAACAGCTAGAAAATAGTTGTATTGTGTATGCGAAGGTGGTGTGAACACGACTAAAATTGATCATTTACATAGATTAGATCGGTTTACATATTGTTGTTGTTAGGCTCCTTTGAACGATGTCAACCATGGATATACATTACAAGTGCATGATAGTTTTATGCCCCACAGCGTTTCCAATGACTGAATAATCCGAAGAACAATCGCTCCCGTAGCCCTCGCATCGATAGGCAGTACTCGATCAATCGACGTCAGCTGCATGCTAACGGCGTGCTTTATAAACAACCGTCGAGGGTAGTATCTACTCATCCTCATCTTATAGACGACGCTTTACACAGTGCCCTTAAAGTGAACAGTCAACAGCAAGTACTTCCCAACTCGTAGTGATAATATCAATAGCTATTATATATCTTTTGTATGCTTCATTATACCGCATTTGCGGTCTGTCTATTTTTCATTCAGTACACACGACCCAGCCATCGTAGGTTGCGCTGACATAGTGTGGTAAACATGCTTTGTGAACCAGTTTTAAAAAGCATTCCAGCACTCGCTACTTTCTCCATCCATGATATGTTCAAGATACGGCGGATACTCCTTAAATATGAAGCATTCAGTTTCCGTTCATATCTTGCATAGATGGTCTAGGACTCCCTGCCGAAAAGTGAATCATTTAGTATGCACGCGCTGCATAACCTCATGTTTGTATTAGCAGTCAATTAGCGGGTGAAATGATGTACTGGTTCAAGCTGACAGTTTCCAAAAGTGATGATGCGATGCAACATAATCCGTTGACCAAGGACTTTGGTCTTGCTCGTGCTATTTATTAGCCTAGTCTTTGCAAACAGTTCGCTAGCGCCTAGAGTTAATTAAAGGTTTTTAATAGTCTAAAAAGCAACATGCTTAACAACAACCATAGGATGGTAAAAATGGAAAAGTAAGTGTATAAACAAGATAAGGAATTAGATTGAGCAGTGTATAAGTGTTCGGGAAACGAATAATTCAATAAAAATTCGTCTAATTTCGTTTTACAGTCATGCAAGCTCGCGGACTGAGCGAGGGTAGAAGGTAAACTGTTCCAAGTAAAACAGACACGGACAGAATAAAAATACCGTCTACAGTTCCAGTGGGAATGGGGTACATCCAGCACATGTTCATGTGTCCGATAATTTATCGTATCCATTCGCGTGTACTTGTGAGCAAGCAATAATGATTGCATAATCAACTAACAGCCGGTAACGGATTAGCACATACCATACGCTAGTGTGATCTCAACCTGTATAGGTGGAGAAGCTTGCTGTCACTCCACGTGGGTAGGTAAATAAATTCTGTTCTCGTTTTAAAAGGCTGATTCAGCAGCAGCGCAAAGAAAATGCTAAGCAGCCTGGGAGCGAGCGCAGATTCTCATTTGACGCCTCGGAGAATATTAAAGACTTCTGAACAGCAACAGTTAAGCTGGACTTAGCCTTTCATACTAGAGTACAAAGAAATAATGAGCTTGAGCAGAGTTGGATGGAAGCCTGTATGATCAATTATTTGAAAAGACCCTCTCTGCTCACGTATTCGAACGTCGTCGTTAAATCAATCAAAACAGCGTTTAATGGAATACAGTGTTGCCAAAAATATTCTTGTAGTTGTCTCAAAGAGAAGATTGTATCAACGGTTGACCTTCCCTAGCGGAAGCCACACTGAGACCGAGAGCAAACCCTATCAGCTAATTTATGTAGCATCAACCGCAAAACACTGGTAAACATTTCGCCTACAACATTCAGAAGAGATATTCATCGGTAATTGGTGCAGTCGCATCTATAACCCTTATTCTTTAATAGCGTGAGGATTTTGATGTGGCACATCTCTAGTGGGACACACTGGCGTTAAAGAAGCAAACGATAAAGTGCCTGTAAATAAACCAGTACTACTATATATGACGAACTCAAGTGGAGTTTCGTCGTAACCAGGGGCATTTAATTTCGTTAAACGTTCGATTGACATATAGATCTCAAGAAGTGTAAGTGGAGTATCTAGATGTTTACTGGTTTGTAAACGCTAAACATCTTCAAGTGCATGCTGTAAAACCGTGTAGTCCATAGAGTAGAGAGAGAACAGGTGTTCTACCCATTTTCCATCTGCTGAGGTTTGTCAACAATCGGGTTAACATATATTGATTTAATGGGAGCTCTTTCAAGTTTATTTGGATAAATGGCTCCCATGATTTCATCCCATTATACATACCGCGAAACTTCAATCTAATATTCATTTGGAATTTGCCTAGCAGACTGCTGAACCTTATATTAAGTTGCTCTAAGAAGTTGCGAGTTTTCATCAGTTGACATTCGATTGAACTTCAAGAAAGCTAACGACTGCACTTTCAAGACAGTTGTCATCACAGAAGCATTAGCTTCGAACCAGTAACTCGTTCCACCTTACTTCGAACCTTATATCCAGAGAGCAACATCACATATGCAGTTTTTGAGCAATTCCCAGCTTTCAGACGCAGAATCCAGTGGAGTTGTTTCATTGATCTTGGTTGCTATAGCATATGTAAATCACGGAGCACGTTTTTGTTCGCACATACTACGGACATAGGCCCTCATCTTAGCAGCCGATTTGGTGCGTTGAAATTTAGTCCGGTAGAACTTCAGCTTTGCGTAAACTAGTGAATGGTCGGTCTCGACGCCTGCGCTTTGATATGTTCTGATGAGGAATACGGTTTCATAACAGCTCGCTTAACGAAGATAAGATGAAGCTGATGCCAATGCTTTGACTGAAGGTGTTTACAAGAGATATTATGTTTTAGTTTTGTTTAAAAGAGTGTTACTGACAGAAAGACTGAACTGGGTGCACGCTTTTGAAAGGAGAGGTGCATATTTTGGTTCTGCCTACACCGAACTTCTCTAGATAGTTTGGCCAAAACTCATGATCTACACGAACTTTGGCATTGAAATCACCCAATACCACTAAACAGTTTTTCACTGGCAAGTTTTTAGGTGGGCTGCGAGAATATGATTAAACGAGTATTTTTCAGCAGGTGTCGCAACCAGCGTAAACGTATCAGTGCTGTAATTCAGATTTAGATTCCTAATTCGTTCGCTTCCGCTGCATTGTTTAAAAAGTCGTCTTTGAGCAGGAAAGTAGCAAATACATCTCTTGGCTGCAAACCGAGATCACACCGCAGGCGTGCAACTGATGCCCATAGACCGAGTACTGCCTAATATTGCGAGCGATAGATTGTTCCAACGTTTCTTGCAAAGTCGCCACGTCGACCTACATCCTTTTCAGCTCATTGTTAATAACAGCTGATTTTCTTACTTCTATGATGTTCGAAGTGTAGGCACAAAATACAGGAGACGTAGATCAGAGGCTTCTGATTACCAGTTGCAAAGCTGATCTGGGTGTGTCAGTAGTTCGTTTCGCTAGTGCTAAAAAAATAAAGTTTGCTCTTCGTTTGGTTAATAAACTTCATACACCCCATGATAAATCAGGCCTGGGAAAAACGGCACCATATATGATATATATATATATATATATATATATGTATATTCAAAGAATTTTCAATCTACTACGACTTTCGGTTACGCCTCATAAGTGATAAAAAAAGTGCGAAACGGTCATTCTAAAGTTATAATATGTGAGAATTTTGGTAGCCCACAGTTCCACAAACTAAATATGTTAATAAGTTATAAAAGCGCTACACATCAACTCTGTGCACTAAGTAGAACATCTTTTTGGCCGCACTCTATTGATACACGGCACAAGGTTCGATTTTCAAGTAGAGAATGAGCAGGTGCTGTCAATGGCAGATGAAAAAGACTACATGGACAGCGGGCATACGACACAAATCAACCGAGTACTGCTCTTCGCTGCAAAAATTAAGAGCTTTTAATTCTGGAATCAAAATTTAAGTTCATGTCATAAGCTGTCGTGCGCGCACTAATCTTTGTAGTGGTTTATATTCATATTGGGCATCGACTGATCGTGGCTAATGACAAAATCAACTGATTATTACGTCTAACTGACGCAACCATAAATAAATTATGGACTCCAAATAATCTTCATTTCTGTACCACAAAACACTCAGTTAAAGGAAATATATTTGCTGTTTATCTAACAATTTATTAGTGATTGTAACATCTTATAGCATGAATCTTGTTGCTTTTGAGTGAGCTGTTTATAAAACTTCGAAAACCTAGTTAGATATCACATAGGAATAAAACATATTGATTGAGAAAGGCAAACACTTTATACTCCTTTTAATAAAAATATATCCTGATTTAGACTTGTGGCGTGCATACGATAATGAATGAAATATAAATTTGATTACTTCCGAAGATGTATTAATTGCATTAATGATGAAAAATTTACCTCTGCTCCACCTAAACATGAGAGTTCATCTGCATGAAAATTGATGTTCAACCCAATATCTCTTCCAACGGAGAGTATACTTTCACTCTGTTCGAGGTTAAATACACCTATTTTAAATTTAGTATAATCATTAAAATTGACTCACCGCTCTCACAAAAAACATCAATATTATCTACTGATAATACCTCTCGCAATTGATTCAACTTGGGAAGTTGAACATCTATAATATGTGTCGTAAATTCTTCAACATCCATTTCTCTAGAATAAATTTTGCATGAGCGTTATTTACCGTGGAACAGAATGAGCTGAAAGAAAAGTAATGGATATGCCTATTGGCAGCTCCTTTTTTGCTCGATTTAAGATCCTTATTAGCTTTTCTTCAGTTTCCCAATCAAGCCCATAACCCGTTTTGCATTCCGCCGTGGTTGTGCCCTTCCGCAGCATCCTCTAAGTTGGAATAATCGAATATAAATAGTAATTACCTTCAATCTGTGATATAATGAATAATAAAGTGAGGCTTCTGAAGCATCCCTCGTTTTTTCTACAGTAAAATGTATTCCACCTCCTGCTTCATGTATTTCCATGTATGAAGCGCCGCTCAACTTAGTAGAAGATAAGTATAATAATTATTGTACCTTGAGAACAAATTCATGCACCCGATCACCGGCCCATACAGGATGTGTATGAGCATCTACAAAACCTGGTATAATACATCCACTGCAACAATCAACAATCTTATCGAATGGACCTCTGGTCCTGATCATCAAAACTTCTTCGCCAAAATCGGTGATGAGATTACTGAAATAAATTTAAAAATACATCGTATTTACTCCGTGACAACAATTGCTAACAAGGAACCTGATCCACATTTCGTGATTTCGATGCAGTCACCTTGTTCGAACTTAAGTTTAGTCGAATCAGGTTTTAAAATATTAACAATAGTTTTCACATTTTTGTATAAGGTGCGCATGATCACAGAGAAAATAATAAATTCCCGCCTTTAGTAAAAAGACCTTCTGACAATATTCCATGCGGAATGCTCAATGTATGAAATGAAAATTTCCACACTAGTACTGCACTTCGGTACCACCTCTAATTTTCTCTGGGAATACGAAGAGTTAAAAAATCATGAGATGAATAAATTCGCCAAATGTTTCACATCCAGCTAATAATGGGAAGAAATGTTTTGTACACAAGCTGAAATAATTTTTTCATGGATCACAGCAATAACTTTACCAGAAAGCGTGTAGTGATCAAATTGCAATTTTTATCTTCCTATTTTGTACATAAGCTATTTAGCCTTGTACGCTTAATTTTTTTGGCATTATATGCTTCATGCGAATTTGTGCTTTTAAAATACAATTTTCGGCGGTTAATATAATTTTGAACTAACGGAATTTGACTCTTTCCTTGTTTGCAAAGCTTGTGTGCCTTACTTCATGAAGGAATTGTGATTAACGAATCCCCCAAAATTTTAGCACATTCAGCATTTTGGATTCCGTCTCTTGAATATTCCTTCGTGGATAATTTCCCTAACGTTTCGCTTGACTGGATCTTTCGTGGAACATTTGCAATTTTGCTCTTTTAGTGAGATAATTCCATTTTAGTTGTATTTTGTGTAGTGCATAATTATTTCGATTCTCTACAAGCGTACTACACAAATAAGTGATTCTTATAGAGAATTTAATCCTCGCACATCTGAATGATAGCATTTTAAGTTGATTATTGTTCGAATACCTAACATTGTTCATATTAGTTTTAGCTTTAAAAATGGTATCAACGATGCATGTGTTTGTATACTCACGACAACTTTCTGTCTAAATATTTGCGTGGGATTAATTATGATATTTTTTAATAGCTATTTCTTAATTGTTGTAGTTTTTTGTCTTTTTTGTCATTCGTTTTTATTTATAAAAAATTACATTGTATAGACTTCTTTTGGATAGATAAAAACAAATTGTTTTGCTTTGCTCAATTGCTCTTTGTCTGTTCAAAGAATTGATTAACTTTTGCATGTGGACTCAGCCATTCATTTCCGTGGTTTTTAATGGTGAATGCTATCTTTTATAAAATACTGATTCAGCTTTCTAACAAAAATTTGTATGAATTGAGAAACTTTGAAATTTTTGTGCATCCATATTCTTCTGACATTCTCATATAGAAGATAAATGTTTTAAACATAAGGTAATCAGAGGTAACGAAACAAGGCGGCAGTCTCTATATAAAATACGAATCAGCGTATTTAAATTTGTACAACTCCTTTAAAAACGAAGGGGACTTCTGAGAAACTACGGAAAAATTAAGTACGATTTCCCATTTCGATTCAGACAAAAAAGTGAAGTCAAAAAATTTGATGTACGGTTTACTGGTACGTTTTCTGTGATCTTGAACTAAACAGGTCAAGCCGATTTGGATACGACATATGTGGGCAGAGAAGGAGCAATCCGTGTCTGTTCATTTTTGGTATATTCTTGGAATACTCACCTAATACACCACTCTGAGCGATTTAACTAAGAATAATGTTCTTCCAACCAAAATTCACAGCAAGTTTCTTGCAAAATACAAGTTTTTGTTGCTTCTCATCTCCGTCTATGATTTGTCCAAAATTGAAGCTACTTCTCTTATACATTTAACCACGGATGAATATATTATTTATCATCGCGTGGTGCGCCTGCTTCCTCTCGATGTAGCTGAAGAGGTCAGTGATCTTATTTATGCAATGCCTGATGAGAAGCCATAAGAAATCTAAAATTCGCATTAATAGAGAGTAGTAGTAATTCCGAGCAAGGTGCTCGACGAACATTATTTTCAAAATTGGTCTTAGTGGCGGCAAATGCCACTTGTATTAACACTTACGGCCTCGCTTTTTAACTCTCAATTTTAGAATGAAACACAGATCACAAAGTGTTCACCATAGATGAGGTCAATTGCGCCTTAATCGGTATTTACATTTTTTCTCACTTCGGTTTAATTTTCGAACTAATACTGTGGAGATTACTAGATACTGCAACCTCATTACAAGTCTCAGGCATCATTACGAAAACCATTTCTTCGGGTATTAATGCTGTCACTCCAAGATCTACGACATTTAGTTCTGGACTGCATGGATTCCTATTTAACTTGCAAACACCACGATCGACAGACAATATGATCCACTCTGTGAAACACTACAATTTTACTAGCAGACCACATGTCTCTTCAACAATTAGGCGACTTTATCCTTCTTAACATAATATTGCAAAATCCGAGTTTGAGCATATTCGAGAACTTGGAATCATTCGATATTTTTTCAGCTCCTGGTCGTCCACACTCCATATGATTCCCATGATAACGTCCGATGAATGGTGGTTTATTGGTGAATCCCGCGCTCTTAACAACCGAAAGGTGCCAGACAGATACCATGTACTACATATTCACGATTTCTATTTATATCTCTTGCCACGACTATCTTTACAAACCTTGATTTTGTTCAGGCTTACTACCACATTTCGGTAGCTGAAGAAGTCATACTTCAATCGGCAATCACAACAACATTCATCTTATACGAATTGATTTGAATGTCATTCGGTCAGAGAAATGCTGCATAGAATTTCAAGCGTTTCTGTCTTCAATTGATCCAGACCCGATGATTCCGTTATCATTGATGAATGATGCCTCCAATTCGGATGTGGGAGCTGTTTTACACAAACAACATAAGAACACAGTTTACAGTTTCAGTGGAACGTTATGAGTATTCAATCGAAACAGGAATCGAAACATTGTGCGATATTTCGATAAATCCAGTCATTGTCGCAAAACATTTACTTAAACTAATTGTAAGAAAATCCCCAGGAGCGGATGGCATCACACCGTATGTGCTCAGCTTCTGTCACCTTTAGCTTTGTGAACCGAACTCCAGAGTTTTTAACTATTCGTTGCTTAATGTAGTGGTAACAAAATATTGGAAGTCCGGGGTGATAGCACCTGTCTTCAAAGGCGACAGCCGATCTGACGCTGCTAATGATCGCCCGTCACACTTTTAATTGTTATTGCTAAGGTCATGGAACGTATAGTCTCAGAAAGAATGGTTGCACACTTTGAATCGCAGAATTTGTTTTAACCAGCGCTGCATGGATTTCGATCTCACTGATTTTGTCTCACAAATTGTTTCACAGCGTTACATGATTAGACGAAGGAGTTGGATATAAGTTCTTGCATCCATGTCTGTTACCTAAACATTTCGAAAGCTTTTGACAGAGTTAATTATCATTTGCTTCTTCAAAAACTGATGCGTTCAGGAATATGTGATCCACTACTCTCATGGGTGTGCGATTATCTGTCAGATCGCGACGCCCGAGTTAAAGTTAACGAAGCGCTATCCAAAACGTTCTAAGCCACTAGTGGAGACCCACAATGATCTGTGCTAGACCCGCTCCTCTTTTTGGTATACATAAACGATTTAACATATCTTCCAAAATAGTCATGTTCACGGGTAACATGAAAATTTGGACGTCAATAAGCTCTGCAGGGGATTGTGAGAAACGTCAAATAGATTTAGACAGCATTTCGAATTGGGCGGCCATGAATGACATGTCATTCAACAGAAATGTAAGATGTTCCATCTTGGAAAAAATGTTCCTTGGACTTATCGTTCCGGAACTAAAAACCTAGCATGGAGCTCGTTAGAAAAAGATCTTGGTGTGCGGAGTAGCGGAAATTTGAAGACCACAGTGCACTGCCAGAATATATGTCGACGGTCGAACAGATTGTTATCTATCTTTCAAAGAATATTTTATAGATTCTCTCTGGTAACGTTACCAAGGATGATGAATGTCTACCTTCGCCCTACGATGAAGTATGCGGTAGAGGTCTGGGCTTCTTGGCTGCAAAAGATATTGCTCTCTTGTATAAAATCTATCATAGAGCAACAAAGATAGTAATGGTTCTCCGCAATGTTCCGTACACCGAAAGAATGCGACGTCTCGGTCTATGCGACTTTACCCAAAGGAGGAAACTACGCGACATCATTTTGACTTATAGAATTGTGGCTCATAAAGGACATCCACTAAAACACTTTCTTGATTTGTGTGACGGGAAAGTGACTCGAGGACACCCTATTCCTTAACGTTCCAAGTTACCATGTTGATTGTCGGCGCCATTTTTTCTTTAACATTCCCTAGCACAACCTATGGTGGACTCTCCTTGTCTGGCGATTTTTAAGGCGAAATTGGACTTGAACTTGCAAACGAACATCATTTATGAGCGATACATTTGATATTCTCTATTGTTTTTATACTATTGTATATTTCTTGTTTTATTCATACCGTAATCCTTTGGTTATGTAAAGTATTAAAATTTTAAACATAAATCACTAAAACCTTGGATTCTTGAACCCATCGAAAGTTTTTTTGCAGAAGCTCAATCCCACACAAACCCGCTACAGCAAATTTGACCGTGAATTACTTGCGATATATTTTGACACACGGCATTACCGTCACTTATGGGAATGTCGTGACTTGACCATTTTTAAGGAACACAAAACGCTAACTTTTGTTCTACATTGGAAACTCGATGGGCATTTTCCCAGCAAGATTCGACACATGGATTACATTTCTCAATTCTCTACTGACATTCGTTATGTCTTAGGAGAGGTTAACTGGGTCGTCAATGCCTTATCGGAACATGACATTTCGGTTTTGTCTGTAGGTACACGATTTGATCTCTACGTTTTGGCTAACCGTCAAATTGAGTTTAATACAACTGAACTCGCTAAATATCAATTATTCAATTTGCA
The DNA here is from genome assembly GCA_013407085.1 of Atriophallophorus winterbourni. Taxonomy (NCBI): domain Eukaryota; kingdom Metazoa; phylum Platyhelminthes; class Trematoda; order Plagiorchiida; family Microphallidae; genus Atriophallophorus; species Atriophallophorus winterbourni. Next base: position 72,842 of record JACCGJ010001632.1, read on the forward strand.
GCAACTTGAGGCACCAAACGTTGATGCCTTGTTGATGTGTGATATTCCGACAGTGAAAACTAGACCACTTGTTCTTTTTCTACGACGAACCATTTTCGATCATGTTCATTCAATGTTTTATCCTAGGAACCGCGCTACTGTGAGGCTCATCGCAGATCGTGTGGATTGTCCGTCCATAATTTAGGATATACGAACATGGCATTGCAATCCTTGTCAAAAGAACAACATATCTCGACATACTATCAAACCTAGGCGTCCGAACAATCGATTCTCACGTGTGCACTTTGATTTCGTCATTCCTATGCCATCAGCGAACGGATATTCATTCATCCTAACGGTGATTGATCTCTTCACTTGATGAACTATTGCTGTTCCAATTAAAGACACGTTCTGAGAATGTAGTGCGCGCTTTCGTCAAAAATTGGAATGTTAATTTTGACACATCATCGATAACCACAACCGATAGTGGCGCTCAGTTACAATCGACTTTGGTCCGAGATTTGACTTGACTCCTTGTCTGTCAGGAGATCCGAACCACGGCCTACCACTATAACTCGAATTCATTTGGTGAACGCTTCCACCGGCAACTCAAATCCTATTTTGTTTATCAAGCATATCCAAATAGATGGAATGATAATCGAATACATGTTTTACTGGGAATTCATTCTACAATGAAAGAAGACTTTCAGCGATCAGATGCAGCGTTAGCTTTTGTTATTACCTTGTATCTAACCAGCCAACTCGTTGTGCTTCGCCAGTTTTTACCTTCAATGTCACACTACATTACTGGTTTACGATCGTTCATGTTTAAATTTGATTTTACGCCTACGCGACTTCACAATACCACCGAGAGAAATAATCTTATCTAGATAAGTAAGATAATGTTTCTGTGTGACGTGACTCTGATTGCATCCAACCATCTTATCATGAACTAAACAAAGTTATTGAGCCTAAACCCGAATTATTTAGTTTCGTATATAAATGGTCGACTTGAACGTCTATAACCAGCATTTGTTGAGCTTAAGCTGCCAACCGCATCATGGGTCATATCTTCTCAATCAAAACTGCCGTGACATTCTAATTCGAAATCCACCCTTATTCATCCAAATCTTACAGTCCCTTTTATCCCGGTTCGACATTGACTTGTAGACAAGTGCATTGTCCCAAACGTCTCGCTGACTATATGACCTCATGAACATTTCGCGCGTTTTTTATCCTTCTTTCGAGCCAAACTAACGCTCGAGTGGGCAGTGTTGTAGTGATTCACTTTCATTTTTTTTATTTTTTCTATTATGTACATAAAAGTTTTAGCAGTGTATGTTTATACTTCTTGGCATCATATGCTTCAGCAAATTACTGATTGTAACATACACTTTTGGGGGGTAATATATTTCGAAAATAAGTAATTGTCTCCTTCCGTAGCCGTAAGCGCTTTTTCGTACTTGAATTGTAATTAAAGGACTCCCAACATTTTAGCGAATTCTGCATCTTGAATTCCATCGCTTGGATTTTCTTGTATGGATTAACTCGCTAACGTCTGACTTAAATGGATCTTTTGTCGGAAGTTAGCATTTTTGCTCTTTTAGTGAGTTTATTCCATTTTGGTTGTGTTTTGTGTAGTGCAGAAGTGTTTCGGGCCTTTACATGTGTATTACACAAATAAGTGACTCATATAGAGAACTTTAATCCTCACACCTCTGAATGATAGCATTTTACATTGATTATTGTTTGAATACAAAATATCGTTCGTATGTTTCGGCTTTGAAAATGGTATCAACGTTGCACGGGTTTGTATATTTACGACAACTTTCTGTCTAATTTTTTTAAATAAGATTACTTACGAAAGCTACATTTCTACTTTATGAGGTTTTTAATTGATGTTTTATTTTGTTGTAAAGGTTGTCGTTTATGTTATTCGTTTTTTATTTATAACATACAATTTTTTATAAACTTTTGTGGATCGATAAAATCAAATTATTTTGCTTTGCTAGATTGCTCTTCGGCTTTTCAAAGAATTTGTTAAGTTTTTGCATTTTGGACCCAGGCATCCATTTCCGTTGTTTTTAATGGTGAATGCTATCTTTTATGGAATACTGATTTAGCTTGCTAAACAAAAATTTGTATGACTTGAGAAACTTTCAAAATTTTGCGCATCAATATTCTTCTGTTATTCTCATATCGAAGATGATTGCTTTCTGCTTAACAAAAATGCAGCAGTTTTAAATTAAAATACGAATCATCGTTTTACAATTTTACCAGTCCCTCAAAAACGAACGCACGCTCTGAGATACCACTGGAAAAATCAAGTAGTTTTTCAGTCATATTTAGATCCATCGTGACGTGACGTGCGGTTGGATTAATTTTGACCTCCGATATTTTTGGATATAACTTTCTTGGTTTTCATCCGATCGGTCTGATTTTTTGATATCTATCGAAAAGCTTGCTACGTTGGATCTATTCATACAAGAATCATCCATCTGCGATGTGTCGTTTTTGTGTACGTCAACCGTGGATTTTTTTAAAGTTTGTTCGTTTATTTGAATCGCTTTTGTGTTCCTGCTGTTCGGTTACCCCATCGGTGTTTATCACTATCGGGAACTACTCGGAGAAATACACAACGTGATATCAAATTCACGCCACAAATCTCAGAAGGGAATCTGGCAAATTAGCAGCAAAATCGAGTGACGTAATTTTTCAACGACCCGTCATTTTCCGTCAACTCCGCCCAGTACCACACAAACCAACCGCAGCCGTATTGATTTTTGTGCTCTAATTTGTAATTTTGGGTGACCCAGTTAACATGAAACAATCTGATGTTCGCGAAACGTGCGTCGTCTGCATGAAAGTCGTCAGTGGTAAGGTCAAATCTGTCACGTTTCAAAACTGTTCCCACAAATTTCACGCAAAATGTGACAAATCATTGACCCCGGATGTGCTATCGATCCTGATGGATGAAAACATGCCTGGTGTATGCAACGTGTGCAAAGGTTGTCGAGCTAAACCAAACGCAGATTTAGCTGCTCGAATAAGTGTTGCGCAGAGCAACCTGGATGATCGGATGCTGAGCTTAGAGCTTATCATACAAAAGTTGAAGACATTGGTAGAGACTCAAAATTCTCAGTTTGCCAGTATGTTTTTCGAAAAATCGGAAACCACTGACGATAATACCAGTCAGATAAACGCTAAATGTTCGATCTTTCAACACGAAGGTTCAGCTGTTGCAAATGTGCCAGAGTGTCTTGAGGAGCGTTCTTTTCATCAAAAGGCCACCTTTACAAATGCGACTGCTAAAGGCCTGTCTGCCCAAAACATCCCTGGTCCGCAAAAAGATACGAAGCCAAAGCCACCTGCTCACCCGAAGGATCAGCGAAAACCCTCAGGTTCAAAACCAAAACTCATGGTGCAAAATAATCCAAAAGTGGACATGATAGGTATTCGATCTAAGGTAGTTGAAACGTCCAGCAACCAGCGAAAGCGCCAAACACACAGTGTACATTCAGTCCATGGACTAAGCGTGATTTGCACAACGTAAAGGAAACGAGTGCCACCTTACTAGGGGACAGGCTAAGCACGATAAAGAAGAATGGAAAAGGTTGTGCAACAACATGGACTTGGAGCCAGTTGAACCACTATCATTGATACGACTAAGTCGTAAACCTACTTCTTCAAATCTGGACCAGCCAAGATTGCTTAGAATCACGGTTCACTCTGAAAGGGATCTTGAAAACATCTTACTATCCGCTTTTCTCCTGCGTAAGGAGCGTTCAGAGACCACTGCAAGGATCTTTGCTGATGTGCCCTGGTGGGAAAGGGCCCGAAAGGACCAGCAACAAAACCAAACGAAACAGAGGGATGATCGAAGTATAATCCTTTTGGGAGTTCCAGAAGCTGATGAAGCAACTGATAAAGCGGTGCAGCGCAAACACGATCAGTTACAATGGAGATTCCTCAGTGATATACTTGGTTTGCATGATGTAGCTGTGACGGACACGTTCCGCATCCCCAAATCTACGAATTATAAGGGCATCGGTCCTAAGCCCCTTAAAATAACGTTCTTGCGTAATGATATGTTGAACACGGTCAAAACTCGTTGGGAAAATGGCCGCAGAATAATCCCGCGAGAAATTAGACTAGGTGCATCGAAACACCATATTGGAAAGATAGATGCACCACTAAGTTCAATAGAAACACTACCAAGTCAATCAGTTGTTGACGTGTCAGAAACAATTTCAGCCGATACGATAGATCACTGTATTCCAACAGTACAACCCCAAAACGATCAAGCATCCCTGCAAGCAAAAAACCTTCAGTTGCCGACTCTGGAGGAGTCGGCCTAACATATATTCTGCACTCCACTAGCCTTCTTCCCCACACCCCATCCTTGTTGAGAAAAACAACTATGAAATGCATCTACACCAACGCACAATGTCTCGGAAACAAAATCGGTGAACTGCGTGCAGTTTTTCTGAGATGTTCACCAGACATCATCGCCGTAACGGAAACGTGGCTGCAGACTCAGCAAACAAATAGTGAACTAGAATTACCAGGAATGTCACTTATTCGTCATGACCGTGAAACCAGAGGAGGAGGAGTAGCTTTGTATTATAGCCAAAACCTTCTGTGCCGTGAGATTACGGATCCAGACATCGTGTTACTGGATACACTCTGGTGCTCAATCCGACTAGCTAACGGCGAAGACTGTGTTTTGGGAGTAGTATATCGCCCACCGTCTGCACAGGAAACTTACAATCTGGCCCTACTGGATAAAATTCGCATGGTTACTTCCAGATACACTTGTGGATTTTTGATTATGGGTGACTTCAATTTACCGAATCTGCAGAGCAGTACCATTTACCCAGAACACTCCCTCGAGCGCGCATTCAGTGAGTTGTTTGACGATATTCCTCTTTATAACCACATAACATGTAATACCCGATACCGCGGAAACGATTTACCCTCACTCTTAGATCTCGTTCTGACAAGCAATGAACATGACATTGATAACGTTGCTTACGGAAGTCCACTGGGACTAAGTGATCACGTCGTCATCCAGTTTGACTATCTGTTTGAAGCTGTAAGAACAAATGATGCCCGTAAAAGAGTTAGGCGGATCAACACTATGGCGTTGAGTGATGCTCTGAAAAACACGTTTAACTGCCAACCGGAAACCAGCAACGTACATGACTTTTGGATATGGCTAATATCTAATCTCAAAAGTTCAATCGAAGTGAGCTCCGAATTTGTCCTCAGGAACTCAAGAAAAAACTTTGAATTTAAATTAAGAAGCCGAACTCGTAAGTGGTTAACGGTACGAAACATTGCTTGGCGACACCATCGGCAAAACCCATCATCCGAGACCTGGGAAACATTCCGTTTACTGCGGAACAAAGTAAACAAATTTGTCATCCAAGACAAGTTGTGCTTCCAAGAAGTGATATCAAGCATGATGGAGCGAAACCCCAAAATACTATATGGTATGGTTAACGATCAAGCTAAGGTGAAACCTGGAGTAGCGTCCGTGAACACATCAGCTGGACCAACAACAACTGCAGCAGAAACTGCTGATGCTTTAGCCACGTTTTATTCATCGGTATTCAACCCGATGCAACATGCAATAAACAGCCCAAATCCAACACTTTCAAACACGGTTGCCCTAAGTGAAATAAGTGTCACTGAGAAACGCGTCCTCCAAGGTTTATTTAATATTAAAACCGGAAAGTCTCCTGGGGCCGACGGAATAACCCCGAAAATATTGAAGCAATTTGCGAGTTTGGTATACAAACCACTCACTTATCTGTTCGAGCAAACACTGGCAAGTGGAGTGATTCCTACAGATTGGAAACGAGGAAAAATTTCTCCAATTAACAAAGGTGGAAATCGCTCCGATGTTTCCAATTACCGACCCGTTACTCTGTTACCAGTGATTTCAAAATTACTTGAGCGACTCATTGTTGACGATCTAATGAAACATTTCAAGAATAATCAGTTGCTTTCGAGGAACCAGTATGGATTCAGACGAAATTATTCCTGTCTGTCTAATTTACTGGTAACGCTAGATGATTGGACAAAATCGGTAGATAAAGGACAAGCAATACACGCGTGCTACTTAGATATTTCAAAAGCATTCGATCGTGTTGACCATTCCCTACTACTGCAGAAGCTTGAAAGGCTTGGTATCACTGGAAAGTTGCTGAATTAGCTAAATGACTACCTAACAAATCGCACTAACCAGGTACGTGTTGATGGTGCATTATCCAAACCAATTGCAGCAACTATCGGAGTTCCCCAAGGCTCAGTCCTTGGTCCGATCCTCTTCATGGTTTATGTCAACGAAATACCGGAAATTGTTCGATGTAACATTTCGTTATTTGCGGACGACATAAAGATTTGGCGCAGCATTCGTAGTCCAAAAGACTGTCTGCTATTAGGTAGGTTCTCAAAACAGACAATTCCCTATATTATAAATACGTACATCAGGCCCACGATGGAATATGCGGTTCAAGCATGGTCGCCGTGGCTTAAAAAAGATGTTGCGATTTTGCAACGAATATATCATCGAGCTATTAAACTTGTCACTGGACACAGCCGGAAACCCTACAATGAGCGAATCAAAACGCTAAATTTATTTGATTATCCACGTCGTCGTCTCCGAGGGGATTTGATTCTGGTTTACAATATTTTGAATACCAAAAATCACCCTCTACAATGCTTATTGAATCTACGGAGCTCGCATAATACAAGAGCTCACACATTTACTCTAACTGTCCCTCACTCGAGACTCAAATGCAGACGACACTTTTTTGCCGTGCGAGTTTGTTTTACTTGGAACAATCTGCCAGATAATGTTGTAAACTCAACAAACCAGCAAACTTTCAAGAGAAGCCTTGATGCCTATTTGACCCTAAACCCGTGCATCGAAGAAAACTATACATCTTAACACCATACACCTACATTTGTTATACCACCAATCGAAAACAATTTCTGCCCTTTGGATATTTACTTGATTCTTGAACTGCTCAGTAAGCAATCTAATCCCATTTTTGATTGTTATATTATTCGTTTTTGTCATATTATTCTGTGGTTTTTTGTAAAGCTATATGCTTTTTAGACCATTAAAATTGAATTGAATTGATTTGAATTAAATCTACTCAAACGTGTATTTGGGAAATTTTCTCCCAAGATATTCCCAAGGATTATGATTACATACATGAGACCAGTCATGGAATACGGTGTGCAGTCATGGTCTCCGTGGCTCAAGAGGGATGTAGAACTTATGCAGCGAATCTATCACCTCTCAACAAAACTAGTTCTCAGCATCCGAATCAAACAATATAAAAAAGGATAGCTCAACTGAATCTGTTCGATTTTCCCTATCGACGAATCAGAGGAGACCTTATCTTACTTTACAAAACATTCATTACCCGAACCATCTCTTACAGGATTTATTCACGCGAAGACATACGAGAAATTATCGGACCAATTAATATGTGCTGGTCGTACCCTATTCCCGCCTGAACTGTAGAAGGTATTTTTACTCTGTCCGTGTCTGTTTTACTTGGAACAGTTTACCTTCAACTGTTGCTCACTCCACTAGCTTGCATGACTTTAAAACGAAATTAGACGAATTTTCATTGCATTAATCGTTTCCAGAACACTTATATACTGTTTAATCTATTTTTTCTTATATTGTTTATACACTTAAATTTCAATTTTTACCATCCTATGGTTGTTGTTAAGGTTGATGCTTTTTGAACCATTAAAAACCTTGTATTACCTTGAATCGTAATGCGGCGTGTTAACCTCACAATACAATGGGATGTTTTGCGGTATCCGCATAGTTGCTCGCCCTTGCCATTTATGGATGGCAAAATGTAACTGTTTGATCTCTTTGGCCGACTTATTCATACACCATCATTTCAAGATTTTAATAGGTTCAATTTGGTTTGCATTCTCCCCTGGATTGTATAAAAGGTTAATTTTTTGGCACAAATACTATATTGTCATTCAGCACCCAATAATACCAATCCTTACCTTTTGGTGAAGGCAAATTTCAAAATAAACTCCTCTAGGAAAGAAATGATAGCTGTGACTTACTTGTGGCGTGCCACCGAAAGAAAGCTGAAAGCCTAATAAACAGTTCAGCCACGAGCCGTCCTTCAGCAAGCTTAACTATTGTTCTCCCAGAACGAACATTTGCAGCAACTGTGATACAACAGACTCAGTCTCTGGCCCTCTCTATGTTTTCGTATAATTGGTTGACGCGACATAAGTTATTGTATGTTTCCCAGTTGTTTCCTTACACGATATCGACATCTGCATGTTTAAAGCTACTACAAATTAATATGTTACATCGAATCGGCGATATTGGCTCAACGAGTAATCACATAACCGGAATAAATGCAAACATATACAACTGAAAAAAGTAATGAATTCACGTTTCATCTAAGCATTCCAGCTTTACTTTAACACCGTTAAGAAAAATTTCATGAATTTTGGGTTATCAACAGTTTCAAAAGCACTATTTATTCTTAGTAATTCGTAAATAGTAATTGGGAAATAAAACCTCATTTTCGCGAGATTTCATCAATTTCAAACCACTTCTGCTTTCCTATTGTTTTGTATTTAGCAGGTGATGGTAGAACCATAGACACCCACATTATCTGAAACAGTGGACAAATGCTAAATGAAGTTTGAACGTCAAAGCTACATTTGAGTACGGCTGCCAGGAAGCGAATACTCAAACAATCGGTCATGTACCTCGAACGAAATGGAATAATTATTTAGCAGTATGGTCAGTAAGTAATCGGTAGTGATTCTCAACAAATTTTGTGTTTATTGTTTCCCTGTTGCTTTGGCTAGTGTTTGTGGATTATAATTCGTACAGTCCAGCTGACTTCTCAATATATATATATATATATATTGAGACTGCTATCGCAAGACTCAGCTTTGCTTATGCCGAGTTTATTCGAGATATGATCGTCGAACGACACATGCATGAATATGACAGATTGATCGGAGACCCGAAAATGCACATACACTTTATCAGGTCTCAATGGCTTGCCATTCGTCCTCATCTGCGTGAAGTCAATAGCGTGTTCTTTATTCGAGAACTGAAAAATTCAGCAATTTTTCGTCCTTAATTTCCCTTATTTCGGTTGATCTATCGAAAAGTTTCGCTTGATTTTGATGAGGCGTCCCTGATCATGTGATGTCACACACAGCACCATACACCATATATATATAATATATATATATATATATAGCATACAAATGCAATTTATAATTTATGAAACCGAAATATAAATATTTATTTGAAGCTAAAAATGGCATTGTTATACAATCTGCGCTTCATGTAAGGGAAGCTTGACGAAATTTTGGTTGGAATGAATGTTACATGTGTCGATAAGCAGGTTCGGTGATAAATTTAGAACGTTCTAGTCCGTGTGCCATGGAAAAAGCAACTACTACCACGCTACTTTATATCTAGTCTATTTTTGTAATTATCTTGTGTGTTCTCTTTCATGTATCACACTAAATTATTTCTTTTACGGATACCGTAACAAGGTCACATAAAAATAGAATTCTAATTTCTCCGTGTTCGCTGCTGTCTATTATAATGGGATTATTCTTCGGTTCCGTTAATATCACAAAGTAATTATTTTCATAGGCTTCATTTTAATAATTATAATAAATGCCGACGGCTTTTCAAATTCGAAATGCTTCGAAGCTGATTGCAACAAGAATCAACTATGATTGGTTGGCATAAAATCCAATCACCGCTTCCAATTCAGCGAGAGGTAAACAGATGATAACTGTTGTAAAATTAAACAAACGAAAGCCTCCGCAGCTTTCTAGCGTCATATACACAGACTGATTATTAAAAGAAAATGTTGTTAAATTTTACGAAAAATGGTTCGATGTTTCACGAGTTAGCGAAACACAACATAGATTTTCAACCTTGTATGAATGCAAGAGCCATTTTCCTGTACCAGACAATCTCAGGATTTTATTACCATCGTTTTTCTCAGAAAGCACCATTTTTTTTGTCAACCTGGTTGTAAAAGGTCTAGTGCTAAAGATACTGATATCGGAAACCCGGATATTGAAAACACTACTATATTTGGGCTGTTTAATATACACCTATGGCGATTCAATTACGCGCAGCATTCTGGAAGACAGTTGCTTCTTCCAGCATAAAGTAACACAAAAATTCGCTCTTCATGCAGATGACTGGCAACTTGAAAATCACGGCATACGTACTAGATCTCCTCAAACCTGGCCCAGGAACCGAAACGTGCAATTTTACTTTATCAAATGCTAAAACCTATCATATGCGTTAATCATTCATAAAATAAGATTTGCAGACGATGTACGAAATTGTGCATCTCTTTTTTATAGGGAACACTAATATACTGCATGCATTTTCTATGCCGTAGCAGCTGTCGTCAGAATGGCATTTATCACTATGTAAAATATCATCTGGACACGTGGCCTTTTTTGAAGAAGCTCGAATGTTAGCACAAGGAAGGCTGAACGATTCATCCCTTTGAAAATCAGTGAAAACCCATGATACCAGGTTATTTTCAGGCCATAAAAAATTAATGGTCAGCTTAATTACGTGGATGATTGCGTAAACACAATCTATCGTAGAAACCAATAACTTACAGTTTTGTGATTCTCTAATTTCTTTACTCTGCAGCACGTGTTGCTCCATATACAGCTTGAACAAGTTTAATATCTTTATGATCATAGAAAGCATGAATAAACATTGTTACTGATAACATGATTATTTTATTTGAAAAATAATTGTTGTTCTGTGAGCGATTAGGGCACATTTATAAGTTCAATTGCCGAGCTCCCGGTATTCGCAGATATGTGCAAAATCTGTAACATTTTTCCAGTCTAAGAACATCGTGTATCATAATTTTTGAGGAAATGAAGACAACTCTTCATTTTGCTTGATACGGTTTGAAACCAATGTGGCACGTTATCAATAAAGGGAAGTAATCATGTGCAATTGCGAATAAACAATTGACCATTGTAGAGCGCGCGCAGGATTTTTAGGCAAACCAGTAAAATGAATTTGGTTCGTAGTGATACCCACAATTTGATAAAGCTTGATTTCAATAGCAAAACATAATACTAATAGCTGCAACAACCGATTTTTCACAATTTTGCGTTCATTATGAGCTGTTTCCCACTGTAACAGACAGATCTATTCCGTTTTGCGGTTGAAGCGAAACAGTCAGAAAGAAAATTCCCACGGACTACCTGATCAGTTTGTTAGGTAGGGATTTTAATTACTGAGTGAAAATCGACAGCCGAGAGCATCAGCGGGCTACGGGGCAACATATCGTAGCAGTGGCGAATTATTGTGGAGAAAAAATCGATAATGTCTATTGCATCTTCATTTAGTTATCACGATCACACGCATCAATTTACGTGAGCACCTAGCCACACTAGTGCAAGATGGAGGTTTTGCTTTAGTTCGCGAACTTCGAGAGCTGTTCGCCAACATATGGGCTCAATCTTGTATCCGGAATCTTAAGAGCAATTGAAGTGCAATAGTTCAAATTGCACATTTCTTGTTTTTCTGGTTAGATTGTCAAGAAATATATTTTTCTACCATTCAAATATAACGAATGGTTAGTGAGAATGCGAACTCAAAATTAATGCCGCAAGACTTGTTATAAATCAGCAGAAACGCCGTCTTATACCGATCTACTTTATGTATAATAAACTCTTTCTTATCCTGCCCATTTTGAAAATTCCTTAACATTGTTGACACATTAACCTTGATCCTTTTGTTCTCTGGCCGGCATTCACACAACACTCATCAACATAAAAGAATAGTTGAACTCATGATGAAATGCTTACGTGCACTTATTTTCACAGTTTTTCATTCAACCGCATTCATTATGTTATCCGAATTTGTTGTTAGCAATTTTTGTATGCAAAACTGAAATGATTTCTTCTTCATAGTGATGATGTATCAATGTATAAATTGAGGCAACCAACTGCTATTGTTTGTGCGTTGTAATATTCACAACATAAACGCGTCATAAACTCCATTTGAAAATTATTCCAAGTCCATTGTATAGCATCCTTGATGGTTAGCTTAGTATGATATACTATATTAGGCCAGATACTGAAGTCGAAATCTAAAGAATCCTATAGTCTAATTTTGACTATCTCAATATACCATCATATCCAAGCCATCCTCCTCAAGTGTTGTGTTTGAGAACCCAGCATCAAAAAGGGTTTCAGTCAACATTATCTCTACCAATGTGCTAGAGGCAACTAAGACACAATTCTTTACTAGAGAGCAGCATGATTCAACCAAATGGTCGGAACTGTGGATGAGTTTAAAAACAATCAATCCGTTTTCAATGGCTCGCTTGACTCGTGCTCCCAAAGCGCCGCACCAGGATAAACTGATATTGCTCAAGGTAGTGTTGCAAAGTGAAAAAGATCTAGAAGATGTACTTTTATCTCAATACTTGTTACGAGACGTTGAACAAAACACACCACGTATCTTTGTTGATATACCCTGGTCAGAACGGGCAAAATCGGCAGTAAATAGGAACATTGGGAAAGTAAACGACCGCGACAGTCGTAGTCTTATAATCCTGAACGTTACTGAAGCCGCTGATAGTCCAGATACTAAGTGTAACTTTAACCACGATATACAACAATGGAAATTTATGAGTGACGCTATCCAAACGAATAAGACGACTGTTATCAATACATTTAGGATACCGACATCACCGAAATACGAAGGTAAAGCTCCGCGCCCTCTAAAACTTACACTGCTGACAGACAGTATGGCTGATGCCGTTCATAAAAATTGGAAGCAATTTCGATACAAATTGCCCCGAGAGATTAAAATTATTCTTAGATGCCTCAAAACCACTAATAACAAGGTTGACACCGAAAGTCTAAATACTGAACAGAGTGAAAAATCCAAACCTGGTGTAAAAAACGAAATTCGGCCGACTCAACCGGAGT
>JACCGJ010001633.1:0-22254 GCA_013407085.1 Atriophallophorus winterbourni
CACCATCGTATTTCAAATGTTAATTCACTTACTACAAAACATGGCCCCCTCATCCGATCGATCACTGCAGTCATAGCGACCGTCACACAACTTCTTGGTTGGTATGCACTCTTGGCTGGAACACTGCGATTCTGAATCTGGGCATGGGTCGATCAAGTACAGAGTGGTCTCCTTGGATCCCACGTTGGGGATGGTGCATCTGAAAGGTGAGTGGATTAAATTAAACGAGATGATGGATTGCGGTAAGAAGAAAATTTTGGAGAAATAAAATGCTGACGTGAGAAAGACTTCATTTCAACTTTGCGAAGGTTTTCATCAGAGGTAAGTTCAATTCATCTATGTCGACTGAGAATGTACCTCTTTACGTTCCTTACATTCAGAACGGATTGCAAATCCGAACCCATTCTGCAGATTCGAGTTATTACGATATTTGAGGGCCAACGATTTGCTAAATCCATCGATATTCGAATGATCCTTCTACGTAACAATGTGCATATTTTTGAGTACGATGAACAACATTGAGCTGTAGAATTTGACGGTTGTAGGCCTCCCTCGGTCGATGTCAAACATTGATGTAAATCACAATCGCATGAATTTTCATATTCTACAGCTTTATGAATGACTAAACAGTCCGATTCGGGAGGAACAATCTCTTCCGCAGCGCTTGCAACGATGGTCAGAACTCTGTTGTAGGGCGTCAGTTGCACGCCTGCGGCGTGATCTGCGTTCAGCAGCCAAGAGCGGTATCTGCTCCTCACCAGCTTGTAGACGACGCTTTACAAAATGCCTCCAATGTGAGTGGTCAACAGCAAGTTCTTCCCAACTTGCGGGGTCATTTCCAAGAGCTTTCATATCTCTCGGGGATAAAGCGAGACAAAATAGACGTGCGTGCTTTCAACGAGTGTGTGGCATGGTTAATGTTGGACTGATGAAACCGAAATGAAACCATAGGCCAGATGTTGCTACTTGTTGACATGAAATAATCTGACGCAATCATCGCCGGCCTCTCTCTACCCCCCCCATCACGAAACCTATTCGCAAATGTTAAGGAATTACAACATTGACTCTTTTGCCGTCCAATATTAGGACTGAGGTGGGTTATTCCAAAGAATGTGTCCAATCTACAAGATAACCACGAAATTGATGCGGAAAGATTTGGGCGACACGAATCCCAAATGGAACGGTTCTTGTGTGCTGAGTGCGATTACCAGAAACCAGAGGTTAGGTCTTTGAAGCCGTAAGAAGCGCTCGACTCCAGATATGTTGCACAAACTTATGCAATTGAGCTCAATTTTTTAAAAATCGTCTCTAAACATCATATACAAAGGCATTTCAAAGCTTTGTGTACCATTTCTCCGCCGTTTTCAGGTACGTAAATCCTAATTGTTCTATCCTTACTTGAGTAGTACAATCGACACGAAAGTAGTCGGTTGCGTTGGAAGCCTACTCAGATCAACGCACACGGAGTCTGATCTTACCATCCCTCACCGATTCCCATAAAACTTATCCCAACTTCGAACTACTAGCAACATCGGAAGTCACGACTGCATGTTCCATATCCCACAATCCAAACGGAACTGCCTCAGGTAGTTTACTCGGTGCGTTTTTTGGAATTCCCTACCTGAAAATTTGATAAACTCCACAACTTTAGCTTTATTTCAATTGCTAATGCCCCAACAATCGATACGAATCACTGCTCCTTGTTATCCCAGTTATGAGGACCGATCCACATCATTTATACGTACTTATATTTCGACCCTGTGATTATGTAGATCTCCGAACTTGAGCGTTGGCGGAGTGCAATTTGACAGATGTGATTGACCTAGGTCTGTATTTGAAAAGCAACCAATCAGCTGGCTTTGCATGTCTGCACATCACTCTGATTGGTTGAATGTATTGATTTTTCAAAATTGAATCCGCTCGTAACGCGAAACAAGCGTGAGACGCGTCACGTGGTTTCGGGCACAGCAGATAGATGCTTCTGAATTTACGTGTAGTGGAAGATACGCCGCGGTTAAGAATTTTTGAACTAAAGGCGCATGACCTTTGGATAGTGATTGAAACATCGTTGATTAGATGTCCTAAGGAGCGTTACTCAAGTTGAAGCTGGTAGTTATGGAAAGTAATATTCAGTAACAGTAGGATGTAAAACGGGTTTATTTGGATTTCTAAAGGGTCCCTGCTTCCATTCGCCATCAATCCGGGACGTATACCGAGCTGGTTTCTTATTGGTCCATGGGTCGCAGCCAATAGGAGGGATGGTTTATTGAGATCATTGTCGAGTACGAATATTCTAGGGATTATCGCACAGATCGGTTTTCCCATTGACTACTATCTTTGTGTTGTCTCAATCTAACTGATGCCCAAATTGATGGATACGTTTAGAGATAAACGATTTCGGAGCACGTAGACGTACGGCTCTCTGGTATTCATATAAACTTCTGCTCAGCTTGTGCCCGGTTTGGCAGACGCAGTTCACGCAATCTTGCTGACAGCATTCAAATGTTCATCTATTACAACGTTGTCCTTCATATTGTTGAAATGGTTACCTAATTTTTGTGTGTGACGTTTATTCCAAGCACCAGTTTCGCTGTTATGGTCGATGGACCTTGTGTTGCGGGGTATACAACATTCCACTGGAAAACTTGGAAAAACAATTCTTCCTCTTTCCTTCACGATTCATTTGCGCTACAGTGTGTTTCATCTCCTTTGCTTTAGCACTTGTTTCACACATTGAGGGGAGACTAACATCCATATTTGCATGTAATTCTATCATACATGACCCATGACAGGTTTCCTGATGGTACTCTCAGAAACCTAATCAGAGCGAACAGCACGAAACCGGTCGTGCATGCATAACCGGTTATTTGTTTACGACCATGGGTTTAAACCGATCAACATGCGTCTGGGCTCATGTGATTGAACAGGTTGGTCGTGCCAGCCTTATCCAACAGTGGCATACAAGCGCTCCTTGTTTACCATTCCTCCACTGTTTCAAGCGCAGGCGGATCTTGATTTTACTGTCCCTACCTGATGAGTGCAAACAGCACGAAACCGTTCAAGGGGTGTGTGTATAATCGAAATGCATGTTAATACGGGTTCAGGTTGTTTGTTTTTACATTGTCCCACAGTGCTTTACAAGATCAGAACTTTGGAAGCATTCCAAAGTCGTTCCTTCCTATTCCAATCAATTATTAACCGTTACACATGTTTTTTGCCGAAAACATTTATACGACTTTGGAAAAAAATCGATTCTTCAAACGTACAGTTGCTATTTAGAGAAATGTCAACCAGTGTGACCTTTTAAAACTGTCTCCGTGGCCAGAGAAAACGTGACAGACGTTTATCTCACAGCCAGTAGCAAGCTGGGCAAGCAATTCGGTTGAAAATTGCAACAATATAAACGAGGGAATTTTCCGAAAGTAAAAATCAATAATGGTAAATGATCAAGGCCTATCGAACGCAATCTTACTGTTACCACCTGATGACGGCAAACAGCCAGAAACCGGTAGTGGTTTGTAAGGGATGGAGATGTGAGCAACACATTACTTTGGTCATCCATAAGCGCCTCGAGTGCTTGACCAAGAATCACTTTGTGATTCCGTGTCTAAACATCGTGGCTCGTTGTACGAACCCTATATAACAGTTGGCATACAAGTATAATCTTGTTTACCTTTAATCCACTGTTTCAAGGCTCACTGAACCTGATCTTACTGTCTCCACCTGACGACGGCAAACAGCCAGACACCGGTAGTGGTGTGTAAGGGATGGGGATTTGAGCACCACGATATATTAATCTTGAAAGTATACTCAAGCTAAAGGGGAAATGGGTTTGTATAAGCCGCATATTTTACAAACCAGGATCAAAAAGCTATAGATTACCATCGTATAAGTTTAAACAAAATCGTACTTTTATATTTACGTTCATGAGGTTCAAAGAAGGAGTGAAAATCATTCCAATTATGACATGGATTGGTGAAATGTTGACCGGCAAGGTACTGTTTGGTAAATTTGTTTTTCCAGATGAGTGCGTGTGTGTAAAACGAAAGCACTAAGAGTTTTCAGTAAACTCGTGCCAGCACAAAGTTACCTAACATAAAAGATCCTAACGTTTCTTTGAAGATCAGTTCAGTCAGCGAGGATACCATTTCTGTCTATTTTCTGTCTATTTCTTTTGTCATGTCTGTCTAGTCCTGGGCAACCTGACAGTATCTTAGCACACGTGCAGTCTCTGACTGTGCTACACTTTGCCTGGATCAGGCTTGTGCTTTCACATCATCCATTTCTGGGGTCAACTGCTTCCGGACGAGTGCAGAGGGACAAGTAAGCGTGACAATTCATTCGGAAAAAATTATGGTATTGAATGGCATGAGATGTTTGCTTGAGGAAACAAATGTTGAACAGTTACCAGATTACGGTGGGACCCTACGGATTTTAGGAATTAATTATTGTATTTCTTTCTCTATCGATCTGAACATGGGCAACCTGACAGTATCTTAGCCCACGTGCAGTCTCTGACTGTACGGCACTTTGCCTGGATCAGGCTTGTGCTTTCATACATTCGGTAGGTCAGAATTTGGTCACCTCAGATACGCCTGCGCTCGAAACCGCACCGCTTGAGTCTAACCAATCGCTGCTCAAATGATAGATTATACAGTCCGCTAAACATTGTGTTTGCCTTATGATATATCCTTTTAAGTAGCGAGATTTCTATTCCTTTTCTTTCGTTTTTCTTCTTTCCAAATAAATGAATGTTCAGCCGAGAGTTTAAGAGAGACGATAATGTGGTCATTGGATGGGAGGGAACTAGAAACATCTTTTCAAATACTCTCTGAAATGCATTAGGTAAAATTACTAACTGATCTGAAGTGCGATGCTTGTTTTAAGTCCCGAAATTGTGTGTACTAATCTCCGGGCCGATAAGCGTAACGCTTTGTGTAGCAATTCTCACCGATCTAAAATCAAATACACAGGCTCTAATTGTAGGCCTCTTATCTCCAATGTCTTGCCTAAGCGGTTCTCTCACTTCTGCTTCTCCGCTCTCCCGGAATTCTCCTGCACTCCTTTCGAATGACTTTGTGTTAACAAGATGTTGTATTTCTCGCGCAACGATATCTCCCACTAGAGCATTTTGGAAGTTATTTTGCAACGAAACTTTGTTCTTGTGATTGACTTATCAACGATATTCTCACCGATAATTCTCACTCACTTCAAACCGAACTAGCTACATCTCAATCTTGTTCTACAATGCGATTAGTACAGATATTATATGCCCTATATATATATATCTTCTTTCGCCATAAGATATTTCTGTCAAAAGGATGTAGAGATTGAACAATTGAGCAAACATTAATCTCATTGATATTTTTTAATCGTGCAACGTGGGCACGAAATGTGCTAATCCGTAACCTACTGTTTGCCGCCGATGCAGCCATTATTGCTCACTCCCAAGAGCACCTTCAGTCGCTAATTGACTGTTTTTCGTCGACATACAAAGACTTTGAGCTAACAAGAGGCAGGAGCAAGACCAAAGTCCTTGTTCAACGGAGTGTATCGCCTCCAATCATCACTGTCGCAAACTGTCAGCTTAAACCAGTACATCATTTCACAAATCTTGGTTTAACCATTGCGGATAACCACTCGCTAGACACGGAGATTGATAACCGGATTGGCAGAGCAGCTGTCATTTTGTCCCGATTGAACTCTCGTGTATAGGGTAACCGCAAGCTGACTGTAAAGACAAAGATGATGGTATACAGCGCGCGTGCGTACTAAATGCTTTACTTTACGTCAGTGAAACTTGGACCACCCAACCAAGACAGGAACGGAAGCTGAATTCTTTCCCTCTACGAAGGATCCGTCGTATCTTGAACTTGTCGAAGATGGACAGAGTGACGATTGCTGAAGTGCTTTCAAAAGCTGGTTTACAGAGCACGTTCACTCTATTGCGACAGCGACGCCTGCGCTGGCTTGGTCATGTCCACAGAATAGAAAATGATCGCATTCCGAAAGATCTACTCTCTGGTGAATTGCAATTAGAAATTCGACCATTGGGCAGACAGCACTTGCGGTACAAAGACATTTGCAAAAGAGATATGAGAATTCTTGGCATTGACGCCGCGAGTTGGAAAGAACTTGCTCTTGACAGTTCACTTTGGAGGCATTGTGTAAAGCATCGTCTACAATCTGGGGAGGAGCAGATACAGCTCTTGGCTGCTGAACGCAGATCACGCCGCCGGCGTGCAACTGACGCCCATCGACCGAGTTCTGCCTATCATTGCGAGCGCTGCGGGGAGATTGTTCCTCCCGAATCGGACTGTTTAGTCATTCGAAAAGCTGTAGAACATGAAAATTCATGCGATTGTGATGTACATCCATGGTCGACATCCACCGAAGGAGGCCAATACCAACAAAAAAGCTGAAATTTCGAATATTTTGAAGGGTGATAATAGGATTGCGTATCTGGAGACTGGAAGCAATCTGACAAATGTGTCTGAGTGGTAGAAGCAAAGATGATTGACCTCAGAAACCTTGTGATAATTGCAAGGCTTTGTTATGAGTACACAGAATGAAGTCAAGCTAGACATTCGCCAATTTGGTCGTAACCATCCTTGCATTGGTGTTTTCGATTATGTTGTGAGGATCAAATGCTTTGTATTCGCCATTTCCGTTCTTAGCGAAACGTTTGGATTCAAGTTTCGTCCTTGGTGAAGGATTTCCGATTGAGTTTATGCATGAAACTCTGATAAAAACGAAGTAGCAGCGGTAAGCCGTTACTGCCGGATGGAGATGTTTGTAAAGAACTTGTTCGTGACCGCGCACTTTTGAGACAAACTGTAGTGAACTTCATTAGCGAAGAGTGTGAATGATATGTGTCGAACACTGCCATATGGTCTAACACAAAACGTGCAGAACGCACTGAAAAGACCTACTAAAATAATCAGTAACTCGCAATACGTTGCATTAAACCATTCGATAGAAAACATGGGGAACAAGAGCAGATAGGCAAGAGCAGTCGCCATCGAACGAGTTACGATTTGTCAAGGTCACTCAAACGAGCCCAGCGTGTATGATTACATGAAGCATACCAGGGCCAAAGCACATCAAAGTCACAACCGGCGCAGCCAGGTTGAGGACACTGCTGTGTTATTGAGATTTGTTTATAATAGATAAGCGTGTGTTCTGTTCTTCGTCATGTGTGTGTAATAACCGCTTTGAGAAATTACCGTTCTCTTGTGCTGGAGAATTCGAGGGTGGTGAGGGTTTGACTTTTCGTCCTTGGGGTGTAAATCGTGACATGGGGTCACGTGGTTAAGGTCGAGCGAGTGTCTTGAGGTATGGGTCGGTAACGTAATAGACCGGAGAGGGATGTGACCCCAATCGACCTGACATATTTAACCCTTCCCCTCCCCGCAAATAACTGGACAGGCGGTGTTATTGACGAGGTACTACACGTCGATGTGCTGGTCGTGGGATAGATTGATACTCCATCATCATCATCATCAACAACAACAGCCACCACGGTGTGTGAATTAATGGAGTTCGCATCTTATTGAGGATCAGGGTGCCTATACTCAAGAACGAGTCAGTAAAAACCAGAATTATAAACGAATTAATGTTAAAGAATCATTGTTTCAGGGCTCGATGAAGGGTGTTTGACGAGGGATTTCTGATTAGTAAATAAATGAATGTTTGATTAATTAATTGAATGGCTGACTGATTAGTTGATTGTGTTTGATTGAATGAGTTATTAGGATAATGAAGTGATGTACAAATAGACAAGTGAATGTTTGAATAATTACGGGCGATTGATTACGTCATTGTTGAAGGTTGGAAGGGTTGATTGACGGAATACTTCACTTAGTAAATTAGTAAATAGTTGAGAAAAGGCCAGGTGAGTGAGTTGGTGAAGTAATTACTCAGTAAATCATTAAATCAATTGTGTGAACGTGTGAATGAATAAGTGACAGTTAGATAAATCAACATACGAAATTGCGAAACCAAGACAGATAGAAAAGCTCATTTGCAAGCATTTCCATCACACACACACCCCATGACCGGTTTCGGGGTGTTTGCACTCTTCAGGTAGAGACAGAACGATCAGGATCCACATGCGCTTGAAGACAAACAAACGCTTACCTAATTCGGTAACCGTTGTATACCCTGGACAAACCCCGTGGAGCGCTGATCACTAGACGATGCGCACTTGGGCGAGATATTGTGAATTGATTATCAGATTCAACTGGCGCGCCGTTTGAAAACTCCGCCATTGGAAGGAGCCCCGGACGTTCGGATATGCATTCGATTTGAAACGCGGCAAACACAGGTTGGTAGATCACACTCGGACGCATGATCAGTTCCAGGGAATCCGCTGTCGGTTGGAAAAGGCAATCGGGGAATCGGATGATGTTATGAAATCGTGGTTGTCATGGTAACAAAGATTAAATTGTGCATAGCAGATTATAGCAAAACCTTAAGTACAACATGCCAGTCCTACAAAGAGATAGCCCACGTGACTGGTGTAAGAATGGGCTTCAAAGTTATCGATTGATCGCAAATGTACTGATATAAAAGATGTGATCACATATTCTTGAAAGCACTGACAAGGAGAAGGACTTGGGTGTGTGGGTGAGCAGCACGTTGAAACCGTCACATAACGCCACAGCTGTCTATGAAAAGGCATCACGAGTACTGCTTCTGCTAAAACACGTGTTCGGGAGTTTCACGAAGCAAACTGCTCATCGAATAATTCATACGTACTTCAGGCCAACCATGAAGTATGCAGTTCATGCTTGGTCACCCTGGCTACAGAAGGACATCAACCTCTTGCAGAGAATATATCATCGGACCACCAAGCTCGTACGTGGTTTAAAGCATTAACAATACGAAGATCGGATTACAAGCCTCAATCTCTTCGACTCTCGCTACCTCCGTCTTAGAGGCGACTTGATTCTTATGTTCAATATACTGCATACCCCCAACCATCCCCTGAATCAACTATTCACACGACTACCACCACGAACAAGCCGGAGTCATAACTATACAGTACTTATTCCCGACTCGAGGCTGAACTGTCGAAGGTATTTTTATTCTGTACGTGTATGTTTTACTTGGAACTCCCTACCCCGTAACGTTGCACATTCACCCAACTTGGATATATTCAAATCGAACTTGGACAACTTCATGTCGACCAATCCAAACATTGAAACAATATATTCTGCATCATAAAGCTTTGAACCAATGCATCCAAGTAAACTATACATATTTACCCTATCAAACCGGTTGAAAACAATTTCTGCTCTATGTATTTTTACGTGATTCCTGAACTGATCAGTAGGCAAACAAACCCCGTTTTACTACCTATGTTATTTGTAATTCGCATATTATTCTGTGGTTTTTGTAAAGTTATGTGCTTTTTAGACTATTAAATTGAACGAATTGAATTGAATTGTGTTCATTATTTCGTGTTATAGCGTTCACTGGTAGCAGTGCTGCACAGTTACGCTCAAAGCGAAAGTAGATACTACTCTAAAATGAAATCTATTTCGGGATTTTCACGCTGTTACTGTGACAACGCTAGTGGTTAAAATCTCATGGTTGTTTTGCTATATTCATGAGTGGACCGAGGCAATTCCTAGTCAAACCCGATGACGGTTGCATGGGATGAAGAAAATCGATTCCAAGATATTCAACACTTACGTTCTGTTAAATAAAACGATGATATTGTTGTAGTCATTCTTCGGTTGATGTTGACCATAGATGCACATCAGAAACGCATGATGGTTTCATGCTCAACATGCCCTATTAAATGACTAAGCAGGGGGTACAATCTTCCATGCAGTGCTCACAGCGATAGGCAGTGGTTCCAAAGGTTGTCATAGCCGGGGGTGACAGTGGGGATAAGCTCCCGATGTCTATAAAATGCTCCCATATGGCACGCGTCTCAAATAGCCTCCGACAACCAAGTGCAGGTTCTCTGAGCCCAGTGGAACTGATTCTGCCAACAGGAGAAGGGTCGAGGGCGAGCGACTGGCGACTAAAAACCAGTTTGCCTCGGGTAGATGGAGCTCGTTAGCCTGGGAAGAAAACCCTGATTTTAAACCTACGCTGCCTTGAGGGATACCAGATTGAGGGAAAGGCTTCGGGAGAAAACCATGAGGAAACATCTGGAGCAGAGTTTCGTAGACGGTTAGTTGGTACACACCTCCTCTTTCTGGCAATTCCCTGCTGCCTTGCAGGTCGCACTTGGTTGTGCAAAGGCTAGATAAGTTGACTCGAACAAACGCCGAGTGGTGCTGGGGACGCCGCTTAGTATACAAATTCCCAAGACCCTTCATTGAAGCTGACTCATTTTCCAGGAGGAGATAGTCGCACAAAAGTAAAAATAAATTAATGTAGGATTGCCGGCGAACACTCTGTTCAATTAGATTCAGTGGTTGGTGACTTTCTCTCGTTCACCTTTCATTGCCGTGTTACCCATTTTACTCATCAGATAAGGACAATAGGATCAGGATCTGCATGCGCTTGAAACAGTGGAAGAATGGTAAACAAGTTGCGCTTGTATGCCACTGTTGGGTAACGTTGGTACGACCAACCTGTTCAATCACATGAGCCCACACTCATGTAGACTGGGTTTCAACCCATCACACACGCACACCCCACGACCAGTTTCTTGCTTTTACGCTTCGTGCTGTCATGTGATTGCAGAAGTTGGTCGTACTAACTTTATCAAACAGTGACATACAAGGGCAACTTGTTTATCAGGAAGAACATTTTAATAATTGGATTGCCGAAATAACTTCCAAGATAGAAATGAAGCGAGAAATAATTTAGATACAACGTCTTTTTTGACAAAAGTATTTCAAATGGAGTGCACGAAAATTCCAAGAGAACAGCACACAAAAATATGAAGTGAGAGGACATAGTGAGAAATCAATAAAGGCGTAATGCCGAGAGAACAAGGATGATATGCGTGAAATAGCAGTCTTCGTACTTTATTAATAATAGAAATAAGTTCAGTAATCCAGGTTAATTTGTCAGAAATGGGGACTCCTAGATACCAGACAAGTAAGTGGATTCGATTCTAGATCGCTGAAGGTTTTATGCACAAAGCGACACGCTCGTCAACACGTAGATTAGTGAACACAAGTTCTACATATTTCTTGGGGATTCAACAATTAACATCTCTATTCAGAACATGTTGCAGTTGATCTCGGAGAGCTGTCTGTTTTTAGGTAAAGTGATGAACAGGTGATGAATAAGCCATCAGCGCAGTGAAGACTGCAAGTTCAAGATGGCTACGTGAGTCCAAAAGTACTACATCACCATACCGGAAGAATAATACCGACCTCATGAACTGGATGAACTCATAAAGCACCGTGTTCAGAAGACCATCCCTATGATGCTAGAAAACAAATCTAACACTTTGACAAAAGAAGCTTACGAGGAATTGGGCCAGGAGACACGGTTGCGTTGGAGCTAAGTTCTGGAGCCCCGTGAATCTGCGCCTTGCACACATAACGTCCGATGTCCTGTGTGGTAAATTGCGGTATCAGCAATTCGCTTTGACGTCCGATAATACGTCCATCCTTCATCCATTCGTATTGAATCGACGAAGGTGGGGGAGTAACGGTGCACAAGAGCCGGACGGTATCTCCGTAACGGAAGTCAACGGGTGCTGATCGATACGGATGGAGTAGATACCGCCCCCTGCACCGGGATATTCCGGCCCGATAGCCGAGGGGAGCAGTTCAACACTCTGAACAAAATGGGGATTCATGCTTGATATCTAATTGTTTAGTTTTGTACGGAATAATCGATGGATTAGCAATCAATCAATCAATTATTCAATAGTTAAATATATCAATCAATCCGATGAACATATTACAATCCAAGCGACAGCAAAAAACTATTTGCTTGTTTATCTATCTATCTATCTACCTACCTATCTATCTATCTATCTATCTATTTATCTATCTATCTATCTATCTATCTATCTATCTATCTATCTATCTATCTATCTATCTATCTATCTATCTGTCTGTCTGTCTGTCTGTCTGTCTATCTATCTATCTATCTATCTATCTATCTATCTATCTATCTATCTATCTATCTATCTATCTCTCTGTCTATCTATCTATCTATCTATCTATCTATCTATCTATCTATCTATCTATCTATCTATCTATCTATCTATCTATCTATCTATCTATCTATCTATCTGTCTGTCTGTCTGTCTGTCTGTCTATCTATCTATCTATCTATCTATCTATCTATCTATCTATCTATCTATCTATCTATCTATAACGAGATGCTTTAAACCAATCAGGGAAAAGCTGACTCGACATTGAAGAAGGTAATTCAATGGTCAGAATTTCATTTGCAATCGGTTAGGGCAGTTTTTAGGTAAGGTTTCACTTCTGAAAATGGGTTTTTTTCCTCAGACAGACAGGGAACATGACTGTGTAGGAGTCAACTCACCACCTCTGTATTGACCTCTCCACTTAACAGTCTAAAGTAACCACGTCTGTTACCTAGACATTTCGAAAGCTTTTGACAGAGTCAATCATCATCTGCTTTTCCAAAAACTGATGCGTTCAGGAATATGTGAACCACTTCTCTCATGGGTGTGTGACTATTTGCCAGATCGAGACGCCAGAGTTAAAGTCAACGGAGTGCTATCACAAACGTTCAAAACCACGAGTGGAGTCCCACAAGGATCTGTGTTAGGCCCGCTCCTCTTTCTGTTATACATAAACGATTTACCCCCCCCTCATATCTTCTAAAATGGTCTTGTTCGCGGATGATATAAAATTTGGACGCCGATTAGTTCTGCAGAGGATTGTGAGAAACTACAAATGGATTTGGCCAGCGTGTCGAATTGGGCGGCCATTAATAACATATCATTCAACATACAGAAATGTAAGATGCTCCATCTTGGCAAGAATATTACTTGGACATATCGATTGGGAACTGAAAACCTAGCATGGAGCTCGTTAGAAAAAGATCTTGGAGTGTGGATTAGCGATAACCTGAAGAGCACAGTGCACTGCCAGAATATATATCGACGGGCCAACAGATTGTTAGGTATCGTTCGAAGAATATTTGGAAGATTCTCCCTGGTAACGTTACCAAGGATAATGAATGTCTACCTTCGCCCTACGATGGAGTATGCGGTAGAGGTCTGGGCTCCTTGGCTGCGAAAAGATATTGCTCTCTTCGATAAAATCTATCATAGAGCAACAAAGTTAGTGATGGGTCTTCGCAATGTTCCGTACACCGAAAGATTGCGACGTCTGGGTCTATGCGATTTTACCCAAAGGAGGATACGACGCGATATTATTCTGACTTATAGAATTGTGTCTACCGAAGGACATCCACTAAAACACTTGCTTGATGTATGTGATGGAAAAGTAACACGCGGACATACCTTATCCCTTTACGTTCCAAGTTCCCGTATTGATTGTCGGCGACATTTTTTCGCCGTACGAGCTTTATTTCTTTGGAATTCCCTACCCCAACTTGTGGTGGACTCTCTTTGCTTAGCGATTTTTAAAGCGAAATTGGACTTGCACTTGAAGACGAACATCATTCGTGAGCCTTACATTTGATATTCTCTATTGCTTTTAAACTATTGTAATTTTTATGTTTTATTCATACCGTAATCCTGTGGTGTTGTAAAGTATTAACTTTTTAACCATAAATCCTTGAATCTTGAATCTTGAGAAAAATGTTCATTTACATGCATTTCTATCGTACACACCCCACAACCAGTTTCGCGCTATTTGCACTCATCAGATATGGATATTATGATCTGGATCCGCATGCTCTTGAAGCAGTGGAAGAATGGTGGTTAGTACCAACCGCATCCAACAGTGGCATACAAGCGCAACTTGTTTCGGTCTTGATAACTTTCATTGGATTTGGATGAGAGACGATTACTTCATGTTGATAGAGATCAAACAACAAACACCGATTGGAATTCTCATAAAAACACGTAAATAAGATATTGTGTGGGATGTATTTACGCAAATGCGATTGAAAGAACGAATAGTTTAGGAATGAAGTTTATGATGATGATGCAGATATCCTCAAATCGTGACAGCCGGTTCTGTTGCATCTATGCGTCAGAGTGCACGGCCTCCAATGCGCACGAATTTTAGGTATGCAGACAACGGGTCAAATGAGCTCGGCGGTACACATAGGCCGTTCCCTACGTTCCCAGCGGTAGCTGCCATGCCCGTGGCATTTCTTTCCAAACATTTTATTGGTGAAACAGTAGCGACTAAATCCTGAATTCGGTAAAATCTCAGAATAAAACGATTGGCTCGCAAAACTAACGAATTGATACTAGTCCATTTACATTTACAATTAGATATTTTAGAAACGAATACCTTGACATCGTTGTGCAGAAATGGTTCAGGAACAATCGTTCATGTGAAACCGTAGTACTAGAATGATAAACCACCAAGTTACGTGATTCAGCTTTCACTTAACAGATTTTGACACAAAGCATAACGCAAACCTTAACAACGTACTCCTTTTCAAGCATCGGGCAAAAGCTTAATTGGAAAGATTCTATGCCCATGCGGTTGATAATTTGAAGACTGATGCGAATGCAAACGTAAACGAAAACGGAGCTTGCACTCCCTTGAACTGGCTCCCGGTAAAGCAGCGGGTAACCGCTACTGTATACCAATACATGGGCTTAAATGTGTGCGCAGTAATGGCACGCATGTAAACTGGCGGATTGACCTCAACCTTAGTTGCGAATAACGAAACATTCTAAGGTATGTGTAGGATGTAGGCCAGTATTCTCACCTGACCTTTACAAGCACAGCGGAAAACAACAGCTCACCACTAGGCTGATTAGAAAATCGATAACTAATTAGGTTTCTCGACTGCTTTCGTACAATTAGTCTGACAAAACTGTTAGATCACGAATAAAAGGTTACCATGCGCTTGTAGCCATTGTTTATCTGGAGTGACCCAACTGAGTGCAGACACGTTGATCATTCGCGTTTTCATGTTCACTTTCAGGTGTTGAACATTTTCCCAGATGAACTCAAACGTGATATCGCGTTGCATCTGAATCACGATTTGCTCAGTTTGAAAATATTCCAAAATGCCAATATGCATTAAAAATATATGTTGCTGGTGATCCGAGCACTGACAAACCATGTCACTCACAATATAATCACAATACTGCAATATACATACAATATTTTACATTAGCGAATTATTTATTGGTTTACCACTACGCATTAGGCAAAATTCTCAGTCCACTCAACCATGGACTTAGAATCATGCTATTCTATTATTTTATTAAGGTATTATTACAAAATAAATCGGGTTTCCGATTTTTCGTCCAAATCTATTTAACTCTGCTCATCTGTAACATTAAAAATTGATTTTCAAACGGTTACCATTGCGTCATGATATTAAATTGACTTCATTTACCCTCGACAGCACTCATGCACGCTGCCATATTCGGCAATGTGACCGCAATAATCCAGCGTCTCTATGCTCGACTAACTGCATTTCAAACAAAAACCCAAGACTTGAAGGATTTTGTCCGATTGCATCGTGTTCCGAAGCCATTGAAGCGACGGATGGAAGACTTTTTCCAGACAATGTGGGCGATAAATCGTGGAATCAATGTCTCAGAGGTGAGCTGAACTGAAATGACCAAACTGAGTGAAGTTACACGTTGATCATTCGCGTTTTCATGTTCACTTTCAGGTTTTAAACGTTTTCCCAGATGAACTCAAACGTGATATCGCGTTGCATCTGAATCACGATTTGCTCAGTTTGAAAATATTCCAAAATGCCAGTCAAGATTGTTTGAAAAATTTGGCCGTGAAAATTAAATCCACATTTTTCACACCGGGAGAATACCTCATTCATAGCGGGGACGTACTCAGGCGCCTCTATTTTGTTTGCAATGGTTCATTAGAAATTTTGGAAAATGAAGAAGTTGTCGCTTTGCTGGGTAAGTGAAGATATTTTCAAGTTATTGAATGGTGTACATTGTAAAATAGTGCGAAATATGTATCATCAGCGAATTTTTTACTGTCGTTTCAAACATCACTTTTTTAGTGTCATGCCATTATTTCGAAACTCCCGGAAACCGACTCTAATGTGGTCCCAATATAATAGTGAACATTACGAAACGGTGTTCAATGGCGGTCTTGCAATAAGCATATTCTTGGAGTGTTTGCTTAAATTTGTATGTTGTCAAGCGAAGTGACGAGAGAAGCTTATTATGATGCATGACAGTGAAAGCCGCAAGCAAGCTGCCGTGCTGATGTCGCTCTACTCGTTCACGAAACTTGTTTGAATGTATGTTCCATTCGAAGTGTAGGCACCTCTTCCCAGTTAGTTTGTGCTTACTCCTCAATCTAGGCCATAACGATTTCCCATTTCTAACGTTTATAAGGATGCCTGCACAATCTTCAGGATACCCGATACAGCATTATTCTATTGGCACCCACTTTTCGATTGCATTCCGATTCATTCTTGACGTCAACCTGTCCAACGCTAATTGCGTTTACCCATGAATCCCACAACACAAGGAAAGCCAAATAGTTATATATGTTTATTACGCATACACTAAAGATCAATGCACCACACATCCACCGGATACATTCAAATCACGCAACCACAACTCTGACCTCAATATGTCTGTCTCGGTTGTCACTTCGAGCTGATTTTTCAATCCATTTCGTGCTGACCAGTTCAATTCAAGCCCAGGCTCGTTTTTACGAACCTGAAAAATATCCTATTGTGCGGTAGATGCTGACGTTGTCCATCTTCTTATGTTAACGAGAACTTTTTATGCTATCCTTCCGAATCCCGGATTATTACGGGTTAGAGACAGACATCATTGGTCTTTGTGGCGTATACTGCTGCTCATGTTTAATACTCATTGCCCATCATGCACTTCACATCTCCACAATATGACCTCTCAAAGCTTACTTTCGTGACTTTCCAGGTAAAAATGACTTCTTTGGGACCTACATTGACACAACCATAGAGCGAGGGAAAATTGTCCGTTCACGATGTGACGTCAAGTCACTAACTTATTGTGACTTGCAAAGCATCGAATTGACCGTTTTGAATGAGGTTTTGGATCAATATCCAAGGTTCAAGTCAGAATTTGTGACCTACCTCTACGAAGATTTGTCGTTCAACATTCAAGAAGGAGCGGTGAGTCGGTTAACTAATGAGTATTGTCACCATTGATGTGAAACGTTGGTGTGGTTGGAACTTAAATTGAAATTAAAGCTTAAGTCTGTAGTAGACTGACCACTACAATAATGTTCCCAAGAATGTAGAACAAGCACAGGAGAATGAAGGCTTATCACAGTAGCCAAAAGATGTGTTCTCATGATCAATTGTTATATAGAGTAAAACAATGTTGTTAGGAGTCTTTTGAGTTGTAATTGAGGCATAATGATGGATTTTCACTATCGACCCTTTCTAATCACGATGTGCGGAGCAATAGTTAAAAACTGGAATGGGGGATGTGATTAAAGGTTTTTGAGCGCTCACTCAGATAATAGTGCTCGAGGGTTGAACCGATAAAGACTAGATGTTGCCTAATTTTCATACAAATCGCTCTGTAATAATGTATAAATCGATTGTATTA
Source organism: Atriophallophorus winterbourni (assembly GCA_013407085.1). Classification (NCBI taxonomy): domain Eukaryota; kingdom Metazoa; phylum Platyhelminthes; class Trematoda; order Plagiorchiida; family Microphallidae; genus Atriophallophorus; species Atriophallophorus winterbourni. The sequence continues at coordinate 17,651 of JACCGJ010001633.1, forward strand.
TACAATCAACACATTTAGGTTCTTTCAATTTTGCAGCGTATGTTTTACACTCCGAACGCGATAGAAATCCCTGCTATTACATTGGAACATTCCCGAAGGGATTCCAATCAACTTTCCTTACATTCCCGAACGGTCACCCCAGATCCAACTATCAGTTCCCAAAGGATCGCTCACACCGCTTCTATAGAAACGGATCTTGAAGCAGGAAACAAATCAATCAAATACCACACACCTCAGGATGGCATGCGCTACTATCCACGGAAAGCATCGGTCACGAAAACGCTAGCACGCAACAAGCATTTGAGAAAATCCGCTTGGGGCGTGATTGGTTCGAAATTGGATTTGTATACGAAAGCGAATTGGATGAAAAGACTTAAATCCGAGGTTTCGAAACAGCATAGGGATGGGATTTCGGTTCCACAAAGACGTCACACATTACCGAAGACTCAAGAACGTGACGATGACGTGACGAGTAATTCAGCCGTTGGAGAGCATTCGAACAACGATTTCGATGGGCGTAGTACGTCAAATGAGATATATTGTGAGAAGTTTCCAGTAAATGTACAACATGAAGGTTTTGAAGAAGCGAGTCAAGCAAACGTTTTACCGCCGTTGGAGACAAGTCAATCTGAAATTTCGCCTCAAAGCATCCAGATTTATCAGTAAGTCCTCGGAGACCATTATTGGCATTATGACTTTTGAGATGTGATCAAAGGTGTTTACAGAAACACACTCAACAAAGTATTAATCAATATTTTATACAAAGTCATGATATTCTTCTGTTAATCGCTATCCGTAATCAACAATCTACCTGTAAGCACCTATTTTTACCAAATAATCTGTGTTAATTCAAAGTAATTCAAAGTATCAATGGTCTAAAAAGTAAACAAGTTACAGTAACCATAGATTCAAAATATCCGGAATGCATAAAAAACAAAGATTTTTGTTACAATGGAAAGTCAGCTTATATGCTGAGGTGCGAGGTTGGATTTGGTCAGCATATACTTGTCAAGGTCCGCCTTGGATATATCCATGCTTGATGCACAAATGGTGTGGGTGGGCAGTGAGTATATACAAAACAACCTCAGACAGTAGAGAAGAAACTTCGACAATTTAATTTAGTGTGTGTAATGGTTAACTTGTAGCCATGAGATCTGCTACCGCGTGATTTTCGACGATGAAACAGGTGTTCAAGTGGGTGATCCACCGTGAGCAGTATTTTGAATAGCGTGATCAAGTCACCCCTGACACGGCGATACGAAAAGTCAAATAGGTTCAGAGACGCAATCCTCTCCTGGCATGGTCTGTTTTATTGTCGGGTCACCAGTTTTGTTTTGTATTGAAACCAAGCCATTTCCTTCTGTAACCCTGGGGACCTTGATTGGACAAAGTACTCCGTTTCTGACCGAAAATAAGTGTTAAATATCCATCTAAGTATCCGCTTTGTGATAATGCCGAAGATCCTTCTGAGCAGTGCCAAGGTTTGGCAGGGCTTATTCTATAACACAGAGCACTATCGTAAAGAGTTTAACTGACTGCTAATTCACACACACATATCTTTCTCTTCCGTTACTCATGAAAGTTGCTGAGATCCCACGAAGTATGTGAATTCTAAGTATTTAACGATGTTTAAAATTATACATTTTTGGATTTTGAATTGTAGGCTTTTCCATTAGGACCACGTATGAAGTGCATCGATATCATTTTTGTCAATCTTCTATGGTGCGCACGCTAGTCCAAACTTTGATGCCATCAGCAAATGTATGAAAACAACCATACTCGAATTTAGTTACTGCAAATCCATATGAAATATATAATGAAAATGGGTAATAATCATTTTTTGATATTTTGCTTGAAATCGGCCATTAGTCCTGTTTGTCGCCAGGTCTGATTGTTTGAATAAGGCTTTCATCTAACCGCTGAACTGTGAAATATCTGAAAGCATGTCGGAAATACTGCTTTTTATTATTATTCAGGAAGTTATTCACTAGTAGCCTCTAAATTTTAATCCTGTCAACTACAGTTTTTTTACATTTCGTCACCAATAAGATCCTTGTGTCCTTGGCCATGAACAACGTGGTTCGTTTTTAAGTACCCTATTTAACAATGGCATTGAAATACACCATCGTCTATTACTTTACCGCTTTTTCAACGCCGACTGAACGTGATATTGCTGTCTACACTTGATGACGGCAAACAGTGAGAATTGATTCAATTCATAAGTTCTATCTGCAAGACCATGTAATAATTTGGTCTCGTGTTTATCGCACTTGGTTCTGCACATCTTATAAAGTAGTGGTTCCGATGATCGATATTGTCCCGCATTTATATTCTTTCCGTTATCACGCAAACATCATTTTCGTTTGAGTACAACAATCCTAGACACGAATCAATCGGTTAGAATCGATTTTCGTTAGAGCTTCACTGCTTACACTGGAGTGTTATCAGACCAAGTGGAGCATGCTTGAACAGCTTACTCCATTGTTCGCCTGATATAGGTATTAAATATCCGTGGGAGTATCTGCTTTGTGAAACTCAGAAAGATCTTCGTTAGTTTCACAAAGCAGATACTCCCACGGATATTAAAAACCTTTATCAGGCCAACAATAGAGTACGCTGTTCAAGCATGGTCCCCACGGTTACAAAAGGACATGAACTTGCTGCGACACGCATACCACCGCGCTACAAAACTTGTGACCGGACTATAAAACTGGCCATACGAGGAGGGGATTGCAACTCTGAACCTGTTTGACTTTTCGTACCGTCGGGTCAAGGGTGACTTGATCCTGCTGTTCAGCATTCTGCATACAGTGTGATCACCCACTTGAACACCTGTTTCATCGATAAGAAGCACGTGGTAGAAGATCTCGTGGCTACAAGTTAATTATTACATTCTCTAGATATAATTGTCGAGGGGTCTTCTTTGCTGTCCGAAATTGTTTTATATGGAACACTCTGCTCTCACATATCATTTGTGCATCAAGCATGAACATGTTCAGGGCAGAACTTGACAAGTATATGTTTACCAAATCCAACCTCGTACCTCAATACATAAGCTAAATTTCCGTGTTAATAGAACATTTTTGTTGTTTTTATGTAATCCCTATATATTTTTTAAACTATGGTTACTGTAAAGTATTTGCTTTCTGAACCATTAAAATTTTGAATTGCTTTGAAGGTTGTCAGTGCGTAAGGGGTTCGTGTATAAAATACATTACCAAACCTGAACTGCAATTTTAAACCGCACAGGCACTGAGCTTGCCGAGATAGATAGATAGGTGTGATCAAGATCAATTAATGCGAACCCTGCAACCTACGTACTCTCAATATTGTTTAGGACGAGTGAAGGTATGATCGACGTCCATTGACCGATTCGCCTGTTTCCAAAATCCGTGCTCGCAGAAATGGGTCACGCACGTTATTGTTTATCCGCAGCAGAACAGGACACCAGATTATGAAAATGTGCGCCCCATCAACACACGACGCATATTATTCTACGAAATATTAATAAAATTGTTAACGAGTTAATCTGATTAATTATTTCACCGCAATTGATATTCAATATCATTTCTACAATTTCACAGCAACGTCAAGCATGATACACGAACTCGAACCGAGGACAGCTGTCCCGTGAGACACGTTGCTTGCCAATGTCAAACAGGAGACTTGGTACAAGACCTGCAAAACGAAATTCGTCAATCGCGGCTGGAATTGGAGCAGCTGACACAGCAAGTCAACCTGGTCTACCAATTGGTGAAATGTCAACAAACATCTGACAATGACCGAACGTGCAGATTGTGATGTGAAACTCTGATCGTTTTGTACAATTTTCAATTATTTTTGTAGGCCAAATGAATACGTAAGCTCGTTGCATGTAATTCAACCGATTGGGTCACCGGTTAGTAAGTGATTGAGTCGTACGACTTTTTGAGTGACGATAGGTACAGGATTTCACAGTGTAATTTGTAGTGATTAAATGGGGTTGCGTGACACATATATCAACCTGCAGATTTTGAAACGAAGGAAAATAAATTGGTGGGAACTTTGCCCTGTTATATATATATTAAGCTGTGATGTCAGAGCATAGTTTATCGGGTACCTTTTGTCACTTATTTCAAACTGATTCCTGTCAGTATAATCTAAGTTGGTCAAAATGTTTGGTTGAAAAATCAGTTCGCCTTCAGTCACGTATAATTGAAGCCAGGTTTTTCAAATTAACAGTGACTTAGGTCGAGTGGAAAGAGTGTAAAATCGGTTATTTCAGTGAATTTCTCTCTTGCCAAATTTTGGGCTTTCTCATATGGACAGTAAAGTGAGTATTTAATTTCGGTCCGATCCTCGGTATCCTTGCCGTTTTTTTTATCATCTTGTCAGTACACTCGGGATTACTTTAAATCCACTCTCCGGGTTGACAGCCCAAACTTATTCGGGTCTGTGAACAATAATCAACTGCTCGATATTTATGTGTACTACGGTGGCTCTGTTGTGGTTTTTGGAGCGATTACGGCCTGAACCCAACACTCCACGAAAGTGGTAAAGACGACTGACAGAATGGCATCGTTTTATTTACAGCTCATTGTATAATTATGTACAATGAACGAAAG
>JACCGJ010001633.1:23254-62303 GCA_013407085.1 Atriophallophorus winterbourni
ACGTGTTGATGGTGCATTATACAAACCAATTGCAGCAACTAGCGAGTTCCCTAAGGCTCAGTCCTTGGTCCGATCCTCTTTCTGGCTTAGGTCAATGAAATACCGGAAATTGTTCGATGCAACATTTCGTTATTTGCGGACGACATAAAGATTTGGCGCAGCATTCGTAGTCCGGAAGACTGTCTGCTATTACAAAAGGATCTTGATACGCTTCACAGCTGGTCGTTGGAGAACAAACTGCCGTTTAACTTCAACAAATGCAGGATCATGAATGGGGGGAATCGAGTAGAGTTCACATATCACATAGGTTCGCATGTCCTTGAAAATTGCTGTGAAGAAAAAGATTTGGGTGTCTGGATATGCTCCAGTTTAAAAACATCACTTCAAACTAACAGTACCTTTAAAAAAGCAACACGTGTTCTAAATCTACTCAAACGTGTATTTGGGAAATTTTCGCCCAAGATATTTCCAAGGATCATGAATACATACTTGAGACCAGTCATGGAATACGGTGAATGCAGACATTTGTCTCCGTGGCGCTCATAGGTGTGGAACGTAGCTGCGAATTTAGCATCGCTCACAAAACTAGTTCTCAGCATCCGAAACAAACCATATAAAGAAAGGATAGCTCAACTGAATCTGTCCGACGAATCAGAGGAGACCTTATCTTACTTTACAAAACATTCCATACCCCGAACCATCCCTTAATGGATTTATTTACGCGAAGGGATACGATAAATTATGGGACCCATGATTATATTCTGCCGGTCGTACCCCATTCCCGCCTAACCTGTAGAAGGTATTTTTACTCTGTCCGTGTCTGTTTTACTTGGAACAGTTTACCTTCGACCGTTGCTCACTCCACTAGCTTGCATGAATTTAAAACGAAATTAGACGAATTTTTATTGCATCATTCGTTTCCAGAACACTCATAGAATGTTAAATCTACTTCCTTATATTGTTTATACACTTAAATTTCTATTTTCACCAACCTATGGTTGTTGTTAAGCTTGTTGCTTTTTAGACCATTGAAAACCTCGAATATAATGACACTTCTTTATCTTGTCACGCACAATGACATCGCTTTGTCTCGTTACATTGAATGACCTTCATTCCACACAAACTGTCTGCATTTTTCTACCAAAGTATTCGACAGTCATTCTGGGTTACACAGCACGCCGCATACGCGCCGTGCAATTGTCTGACCTACTTAATATGTAAACGCATTCCTGTAATATTTCCCCTTCCATGTAACGCATCATAAGCCTTTTGATCTTGTCTTTTCCAGTGTTAATGCCTTAGGTTGAGAAAGCCACATGTAGTGCGAGGGGGGTCTGCATGGAAATTATTGGCCAATTTCACCGAAGCCTGAGGGTGTAGTGGATATCTCTCACTGAAATATTTATGAACACATAATGACAAATTTGTATCGCACGACAAAATCTGCCCATGTCCAATTTATTGCCTTAGGATGAGAAAACCAATTGCTAATAAAAAAATATATATTTCGGAATTTGTTGAACAACAAGTATAGTTACAGTAAACATTGTTCAAATTGATATTGCGATTTATCCAGAGACACTAGATGCCATGTTAGAGAGATAGGTTCATAGGACCATAATTTGTGGTCGTTACGGTATAATAGGCGTAATGTTTTATTGATATAATAATAGTATAATTTAATATGAGTAAAAGATTACTGTAAATACAAACTTACATAATCAGCTACAAGCTTCGTGTTGCGTCGACACTAGCAATTATGATTTTTTTAACCCGTATTAATTTCTGCCTCGTGTCGCACGTTTGATAAAATTCGTAGCAATTAAGTTTAACGAAAAGAATATGAAAATAAAGATAAGTAAAGGGAACATGAGTGTTTGTTAAGTTGACTTAAACAAAACCACACACGGCATCCTGATAAAACACGTTGATGAATAAAAACATACACATGCAATGTATTCACAGGGTTATTGACCCACCCATAGTGATACTTATTTTCGAAACTTTACAGATGAGTTCAAAAATTAATTAATTAACGCGGAATCTCACTAGAAATCTCCCGGAGACCAGTTAGCCCAAACACCACATGATTGATTACGTTATAATAGTTTAATAATTAACTGTGTAACGTGAAATTATCTTTGAATATTGCTAATAAAATCATTTAAATATTTACATAGAAAAAGAACCACTTTTCTATAACGAATAAATAATTAAACAGTAGCGATGAAACCACTGGTTGCAGAACGGACATTGCTCCCATTCAATCGTTTTGCCTGCAAATTCAGCTGGCTCAACAGAATCACACTGAACACATACTTGATCGTGGTCTAAAAACTCATCCAGATCTACAGCAGGTAGTCGAGAGGTAGATGGTATCTGATATTGATACAAAGCTTCTCGTCCTTGAGAGTTCGTTCGGGCACTAGGCTCTATATTCAATAATGCTTCAACTGGTAGTGTCATAACGTACGGACGCGAGTGGCACATTGCCAAGGATCGGTCGTATTTGAGAAGGTATCAATAATGCGGATAAACACATTTAAGTATGGTGACTCCAATTTGCGGCGCAACCGGCCTATAACATCATCGGCGTAAGATTGGCCAGACGAAAACACGCGACTTGCACGAATAGGAACGTTCCTGGCAGAAAAAATGACCGATATCGCATGATTAATATTCCTTGATCAGCGCTGGGAAACCGGAAGTGACAACAGATCTGCGTTATTTAAAATTCCTGCTGCACATATCGGAGATCACTTTGATAATTATGAGCACTAACTATTTCACTGACCTTTTTCAGTAAATTATTGGTAACCGGTTGTTTGGAAGTCTCGAGGAATTGAACCACCTGCTGGCAAAATTCACCGGTACTCACTATTTCATACGCTCATCCAAAAGAAATCCAGCGGGCGAGCTGACATTCATGAAATATTAAGTTTCAACGAAAATGATCCTTATAGAGGCCTACAAGTGGACTTCATTGCCATATTTCCGCCGCAACACATTGCGATGCGTTCGTCGCTGTGGTGTCCTCTTTCGTATCACTAGGAATAACATGAATACAAACCGGTGAATCCGGATCATGGCACTTCCGCAACTGAAGGCTAACTCGTTCTGAACTGGATATCATTCAGCCGATGCTTGGAAGCGTGGACTCGTTGTTAACTATCCGATATTATGTGAAGACTCGCTTTGAGAAGAATCTTACATGCGGGGAATATGCGTCGCCGAGTTCTGGTAGGATGAAACAATACAGGTGAGCGTTGTTAAAATACACTTAAAATAAAGGGATTATGGCGACTATACTTATAATAATCAATTTTCACAGCCTATATTCGACGAATGGAAGCTGAACTGAACGTCAATGGAAAGGTAAGGGTACTGCTGGACGAAACGAACAAGATGATGCATTTCATCTTCAGTACCAAAGAAATGCTTAGTTTGTTAAGTCTTTTTGCCGATTTTATTCTCATCCATGGTACATTCCGTACTAATCGTGAGAAATATTTTTTATATCAACTGATGATAGTGGATGGCTGCGGGAAAAGTCCTGATGAAGCACAGGGTTTTGCGTTGCGGGAAACAGCACAGGATATCCGTACATTCCTACTTATCTCTGTTGACTTTGTCGGTGATTGGAATGCGATTAGTGTTATTATATCAGATGGTATGGTATGGTATGAAAGCACAAGCCTCATCCTGGCAAAGTGCCGCACAGTCACAGACTGCGCCTGGGCTAAGATACTGTCAGGTTGCCCAGGCCTAGAAAGATATGAGGAAGAAAAAAGAACAGGAACTGGTAGTGAGACTCCAGCGCGTTCCAGCATGCAGCTCACTACCTCTGGCCAATAAATTTAGCACGGTTAGCAGCACAGCACAAAGTACTGCACGATTGCACATCCGTGCAGATGGAGCACTTGCAATTGCAAATGCAGTGCAAGACGTGTTTCCACACGCCTCACATATGCTATGCGGGATGCACATGCTTCGTAATATCACTCGACGGAACCATTTAAATGGGTTTACGTAGCTATACGTACCCGGAGTTTGTAGCAATAAGCATTCGCTTTAATCAGTATGCAGGAAGCAGATACCTTATTCCCGCTATTTTATTGCACAACACTTGAGCCAATCCATAAAGTGGGCGAGCGCCCGATGTCCTATGGTACCTACATACGGTATTAGGGACACCACCATGATGGCACAAGCCTGATCCAGGCAAAGTGCCGCACAGTCAGAGACTGCAGGTGGGCGATACTACTGTCAGGTTACCCAAGCCTAGACAGATTTGAGAAATCGAGAATAAAGATAGTAGTTAGACTCCAGCGTGTTTCAGCATGCAGCTTATTACTGGTGCCCAATCAATTTAGCACGGTGTTAGCGGTACAGCACAGACGTGTTGCACGATTGCACATCCGTGCACATCTACAGATGTCTGAAAATGAATCACCTTAGTTGTAATATCGCAGTTTGGTAGGCCATTCGGTTATCCCAAAGGAGCACGCGATGTTGTGTCGCATAGCATGAGGCGGGTTCACATACCAAACTATCCTAAACTACATTCGTTGTGTGATTTTCTCATGTTGTACGCTGTAGACCTAATCTCCACCAACATAACTGTTTCAACATTTAGTATAGTAGGTGCAACTGAAATTATCTTGATTATATGGGATTCGCGAGTTTGGGTGTGTGCTGCTCAAATTGGAAGTGTACATGTCCCTTTTTCGCTGATCAAGGTTTGTTATGTCGGCAAGTCATTGCAGCAGCAATTTAAAAAAAATCCACTCCCGGTTTCACGGCGCTGGTTAAGAAGTAATAATCATGCACGGACTTTTCTTTGGGGGAGGGTTCTTAGGCTAACTAGACGCGTTTTCGTCTGGTCAATCTTACGTAGATGATGTTATAGGTCGGTTGGGCCGCAAATTGAAGCCAACATACTCCAATCTGTGTATCGATACCTTCTCAAATACAACCGGCCCTTGTCCATTGAGTCCGTTCGCTTTGGGATTATTGTATATAAAGCCTAGTGATGTCAATAGTCAGATATCGTCTCCGGTAGCCAGGTTCGACGAAGAAGCAAAGATTGCCGGTATGAAGGCAACACTGTTCACGTAAAAGACGTTCACGATGCCCGAACGAACTCTAATGGACTAGAAGCGCTGTATTAAAATCAGATACCATTTACCTCTTGACTACCTACTGTAGATCTAGATGCGTTTTAGAACCTGATCAAGTCTGTGGTCAGTGTGATTTTGTTGAGCCAGCTGAATTTGTATGCAAAACGATTGAATGGGAGCAATGTCCCTTCTCTTGTAGCGGTTGATCCAACGGAGATTTCACCACTAACAAAGTACTCTCTGGTTGTTGCACGCAATAAACCGGGAAACATTTCGCAACGAATAACAGCATACAAATCCCAGGCAGTCACACGTGATATATTTGTCCCAAAGCAGAAAACGAGCGCGGCGTGAATCGTATATTCAAAATGTGTACATATTTTACATGTATCATTAAAACAAAACAATAATGAAATATGCAGGGTTATTTTAATAAGATATACAATGATGAAAACACCATAATACTCCCTCCCTAGAGCGTTAGAATAGCGAAACGCTCGAAACGAAAATTTAGTTAATCCGCGTAGTCTGCAAGGTTTGCTCGCCACCTGACTCTCCAGCCTGATCAAGTTTTGTGAATTGGAGAGGGTGATTCAGATGATGGAAGAGAGAGTATACATGGTTGGGTTGATTGGGTCGACTTAGAAGTGGGTGGGGTTGAAGGGAAAAGGTCGACATCCAGGGTACCACTTGAGGTGTGAACGTCTGGGGGTGGTGTTTCATCGCAGACTGGTTCGATAAAAGCTGCTTTCAATCGATCAATTGCAACAGTATCTCGAGAACCATTTCGTTTGATGACGAATTATTTGTCACAGCGGCTAACGACTTCGGAGTGACCGGTGTATGGGGCTTGCGGGGGTTTGTGCGTATGATCAGTTCGAACAAAAACAAAAGAGCATGAATGCAAATCACTTGGTAAGTAAACGTTACGGGTGTATGGGCGAGTGGGGGTGGCACGTAATTGACGCATAAGGAGCGTAAGCGATTGACATAGTGGGGAATAGTAATGTCAGCTGCAACGTCAGGGGATGCGATCAATTCACCTGGGAGACGGAGTGGTGTGCCGTAAACTAACTCTGCTGCAGAACATCCGAGATCTTCTTTGACGGTAGCACGTATACCAAGAAGGATCACTGGCAGGTTCTCTGCCCAGTTTTCAGTATTACCATGTGACATAATGCTGCTTTCAGCTGTCGATGGAACCGTTCAACAAGTCCGTTCGCGCAAGGATGATAGGCTGTGGTTTTGATGTGGTTAGAGCCGAGGAGTATAGTCAACTCACGAAAAAGGGTAGATTGGAACTGTGATCCACGATCAGTAGTAATAGTAGATGGAACACCGTAATTACTTATCCAGTATTGTAGAAAGTTTTTCGCTACGGTCTCAGCTGTAATACCGGTAATGGGAATAGGCTATAGGCCAGCGGCTGAAACGGTCGACACAAGTTAAAATGTGGGTGAAACCATTAGAGATAGCCAGAGGACCGACAATGTCGAGATGAACGTGCTGAAAACGTTGGCTTGGTGGAGGAAAAGATCCTGGAGCACTGAAGAGTATGGCGTTGAACTTTACTGCGTTGGCACTGGAGACAGGCTTTTGTCCAATTTTGAATATCCGCATGCATGTTCGGCCAAACAAATCGATCAGTGATCAACTTACGAGTAGCACGAATGCCGGGATGAGAAAGGGAATGAAAATGTTCAAAAATGGATTTCCTAAGTAATTTCGGTACTAAAGGACGAGGATGTTCGTCGGAAAAATCACACAAAACAGTCAAACTGGAGTTGGGAATGAGAATACGTTAGACTCGGAGGGATGACGAAGATTGATAGTGCTGTATGTCACTGTCATGTTGCTGAGCCTCTGCTAGCTGCGTGAGATCGAAGTTCGATCGACTGAGTGCTGTGAGTTGCATGCGAGAAAATGCATCGGCAACTGTGTTTGACGAAACAGATAAATAGCGAATGTCACTCGTAAATTGCGAAATATAGTCAAGGTGACGTATCTCAAGTGGTGAATATCTTTCAGCTGCGGTGCACAACGCAAAAGTGAGAGGTTTGTGGTCGGTTCAAACAATGAAATCGCGACCTTCAAGCAAATGTCTAAAATGACAAACAGCATAATATATAGCTAACAATTCGCGGCCAAATGTACTATAGCGGGTTTGGGCGGGTTGTAGACGACGAGAAAAGAATGCAAGCAGTTTAGTAACACCGTCAATACTTTACTTTTACTTTCACTTTTGTGCGACTATCTCCTCCTAGAGGATGAGTCGGCTCCAATGAAGGTTCTTGGGGATTTGGGTACAAAGCGGCGTCGTCAGCACCACTCCGGTGGCTACGCGGATTTCGTCAATACTTTGCTGCAGGACAGCGCCGACTGCTGCTTGTGATGCATCGGTGGCAAATGATAGCTCAGTCGGATTTTGTGACTGAATTTCCCGACACTAATTCGGATGAGATGGAGAGCAAGCCTGGCTCGCATGACACCAAATCAGCAAAAATGAATAGTAGGCCTGGTTCACATGACACCGAATCAGCCGAAATGGGGGCGACAGATGGTCGGCGTGACAATTCATATGATTGGCGCAAGACGTTCGGTTGTGTACCCGATGAGCAATTTGTGTTTCGAACCCCGGAGATACTTATTACATTTTGCAGATTAGAGTTGTTTAGATGGCGCAAGATGTCGCTATTTGAGGATGAAAAACACAAAGCTCGTTCAAGTGGGATTGCACTCATAAGCTTCTTGTAGGGGAAAGTGGCAGAACCGGAAGACGTGGTGGGTCTTTGTCTAGCAAACCTTTTCCCTATAAAATCCACAGGTGTCCAGTGATGGTCATGCGACGTGGCGTGTGACTCGCTACTAAATAAAGTCACTTGCTTTATTCCACTATACCTGGGTGTCGAGCTCGGGGGCTGGTGCTTAAGGTGGGAGGCGGGTTTTCAGATCTGCTGACTCGAGAAATACCACCGAACATTCGGTCTGCCGGTTGCATGCGAAGACGACCGTTGATTACACTGAAGGCAAATGTTATAGGTGGGAGGCGGGTCTTCGGGTCTGGAAACTCCACAGATACCACCGAACATTTGATCGTCGAGTCGCTGTCATGCGTCGCGCAGGTACACGGTTTGGGTAGCCAGGTAGAGGAGATCCCCGCAGTTCAGTGTTTGTGTCTTAACTTGCTTTTCAGATTTGAAGGAATTTTGGTTGGCGGTGTATGAATCCGCGTTGATGTCTTTAAAATTCCTCTTTCGGTCAACAAGATCAAACGAACTGGAGAAATTTGTTTCCCACCCTACACCCTTGTTCCTTATCCAGTTTTTTGTGTCATAATTTTCCCGAGATATTTTTTGGTTTGTTCTTCAAATTGGAAATAACATTTAAACTAATTGTTAAATCTGTGAGAGTCTTCATTCACGAACATCGTTACTTTGTTTAACTGCACTTGGGCATCCGCACATTTTGATATGTCAGTTACCCTTGTTAACCGTTATTGGAAAACGGTAATTTTTTGTGCTTTCATTTGAGCTGTTTGATTCCCGTTTATTGGACGCGTTGGGTTTGCATTGAAACCTATATTCGATTACCGTTGAGGTTTGTTATATTTTGCTTGTTAATCGTCTTTGTCAATATAATACAGTGTAATATACAAATTGATCAGTGAACACACAACCTCGCTGTTCAGTTCGGTCGTTAAATCGATTAAATTTCTAGTTAACACGTCGATCACCACATTCTCAGTTTGACAAAATCAGATTGACTATTCGGATATACAACGGTACTATTAACAAGATTAATAGACAACAAAAATGTATTAATTTCAACTATAACGGTTTGTACAAATGATGTTACCCAAAAGTGCTCAAATTTTCCAAATAACAATAAATTGTTTCAACCAATGCTCAGAACATAAACGGCTAAATTATTCATGCAAAGGGATTAAATTACCTATACAATGGTGAAAAATGGTCTCTGTTGTTACCAAATGCCACGTGCAAAAGATGTGGAATTTAATGTCGTCAACATTAGGATTTAGCTCAATAAAACAGAAAAGGATGTACTTGTGGATAGGACAATAACGAAAATGTATACATAAAACAATGGAAGATAAAAGTTTTGTAGTAGTGGGCAGAATCAAATTGTTTAAGAGGATAATATGAAGGAATTTTACACACAAACATTTCGTCATATGCACCACTCGCCAAAATTCTTCAAAAGCTAAGTTGCGGATGAAATTACCTGATTGGTTCTACTCCCTACAGCTGCCCAGCTAATCCGCTTATCGCGTTGACGCATGCACAATAACGTCTTCCTTATATCCGTCGACTAAAAATAGAACTAAAGATCATAATAAGCAGCGGATCACGGAGTATATTCAAATATCGTACAATTAATTACAATCAATCTTTAACGATTTTATTTTACGGCTATCTATGATTATCAATTAAATTGCAACTTTACATTATTTGACAACTTAAACTATTATGCTCTAAATGACCTTGAATTAAAAGAAAAATTACAATTAGTTACACACGTAGTTACCGATTATCATAGATATGTTTCGGTTTTACTGTACATATTTGATCCTTTACGGTAAGCATTTCCCAATTCATAACGAAATAATAATTTCGGTCTGCGAGAACATTAAAGAATAAACCATATTCATATTGAGCACCATATATCTGTACACGTATCCTAAATATTAAGAGTCAAGGTTATATGTTATTCGTGATGCATTGCAATTGTGTTGAAGCACATAAAATTCACAATTCTTTTTGTTGAAATGCTTAATATTGTTCCGTCTATGGAACATTACGCAGAATGCGAACTGAATAAAAGGAGACGTCATGTATAGCTCATATTTGATTTATAATATCATATAATCTCTATTATAATGTTTACAACCCAAATTTCATGGTTTCACCTTGTACTCACTCACTCACTCATTCCTTTCGTGCCGGGTGGCACATAAGGCAAAGACAACCTCACGCCAGTAGTTTCGTTCTGCCGCTGCTTTCCTTGCCATCTGTACCGTGAATCCTTGTGCATGTAGTCGGCGTTCCAACGTCCTATGCCAAGTTTCCTTAGGCCGTCCACTTTTTCGTTTACCTTGCGGAAGTGAGCGAATGGCTACTTTCGAATGCGAACTGGAATCCATCCTGCAGACATGACCGAACCATCTTAACCGTCGTCTTTTGACTACGGTAGATACCACCTCCAAACCAATTTTTCGCAGGAGCTTTACATTCGAATTGGTGTGTGGCCAAAAATTTCGTGGAATCCTTCTCGAGCACTCAGTTTGAAACACGTTTATTCTGCGCTTAATGGCAGAGGTTGTCTCCCAGTATTCCGATGCATACAGCAACATACTCAGAACGTTGCTCTTGAAGAGTCTTATCTTCGTGTTAATCCTGAGAGCGGAGGATTTTTCAAATGGAATTCTGCATGCAGAATGTTTGGTTCGCCTTTCCGATCCTTCTCCTTACCTTGTACAAATTACTTAATAATCACCTTCTTCTTGATGGACGATAGAATGCAAGCCCCTGTAAGCCACATATTTTTCTATCAGCAAAATAATCCAGAAGAACCTCATTTGAAGAAATCCTGTTCAGTGTTGTACAGCTTTGCAGTGATTACAGGCAGTACATTATCCACTAGGTGCTTGAATTGGTCTTCAGATCTTACTGCAATAACATCTTCCGGAAGTGCATTCCACAAGTTAACAATTCTTGTTGAGAGCGTGAATCCTTGTGTTAGGCGTGGTGTCATTCGCTTTTGAAGCTTTAGAGCATAGCTACGGGTTCTTGAGCCCGTAAATGCAAAACGAGGTTGGACAGGCTCACCAATTATGTAGTGGACCAAAGAAATATAAGTCCAGCACTAAACACAATAAGGCAAAAAATGAAATAAACTTACTTAAAGACAAAATAAGCAAGTGTCTGAAGAAAGATCCGTGAAGTCCAACGATAGAGAAATAATCCACACAGGAAAGTCCAAGAGATAGAATCCAAGGTGCAGAATGCGCTAAAATGTTGGAGAATCCATTAATCACAATTCCGGCATGCGGCGACGCACGCAAGGGCGCAACCACGGAAGAAAACAAAGTCCGAGTTAGAAATTATATTAACCTTCAAAAAGTATATTGTACAAGGGTTAATACTAATGAAATGTAGATGGCCAACGAAGGAATAAACATACAAGGCCAAAAGTTGTATGTAGTAATAATAAGTTACAAAGTTAAAGTAGTTCTCTACAAGTTAACAATTCTTGTCGAGAGTGCTGACGGGGTGGTCTTTGACATATATTTTAAAAAGAAATGGGCCGAGAACATATCCTCGCGGAACCCTGGAAGTTGGACGTGTATTCTGCCATTCAACTCCGTTAAGTTTGACCTGTGTATAACGGTCTATAAGGAAGTCTTTAATCCCTTTTAGAACTTGTATCTTTACACCAAGAGCACGGAGCTCCAGTAATAGACATTTGAATGGAACACAGTCAAAAGCCTTACTGGAGTAAATGGAGGCAGTGACTACTGGGTGACCCAGATCAAGTTCAACATCAGTGCTTGCGAGTAGTGATGAGATTAGATGCGCATGCTCTTTATTGCGTAAAACAATGTTGAGCAGATGTTAGCTGGCTGGTTGTAGAGAGAAAATCTTTGATCAGATTTCTAGAATTCGTTCCAGAATCTTCCCAACTACCGGAGTGACGGAAAACGGTCGGTAGTTAACCGGATCACAGGTTTTACCGGCCTTATACATTGATTTGACAATGGCGTACTTCCAATCTAGAGATTACCTTACTACACCTCAGGGATAAACTAAAGATTAGCGCCAGTTGTTTCTGTGTGATACCCGACAATACCTTTGAAAGCATCAGGTGTATTCCATCCACACCAGGTGCAGAGTGTACATCGAATGGTTCAAGTAAATACTGCACCATCTCTGGCGAGATCGAGATATCCGGCATTTCAACGCTGCTCTCATAAAGCAGAAGAATGGGAAATGTTTACTCTGTGTAAACCTAAATGTACTGGGCGGCGAAAAGAACTAATCTACGTTCATCTTCATGTTGAGTCGAACTTTTTATAGATCTCAAGCAAGGTACTTGCTAAGAAGCTTTATTTTCATGTCTCATGTACGCAAATAACCGTTCCCGTACCAAATTGGCTCCATCCACCAAACGAGTTTTATATTTCTCCATTTTTTCTATTTTTATGTAGGTGTGCTTGTTGCGGATAACGTCGTAGGCTACATAGTTATCGGTGCATCCAGTGGAAGAGAACTCCCGCCATAACCGCTTTCTTTATGTATCTACGAATAATGTTATCAAACCAGGAAGACCCCTTAGCGAGGGATCTTCTATTCATTAAAAGGGCATGATTTGCAAGCGATCTGATTTTACCTAAAACGTCCCAATAACAGATATCAGCATTCGCAAATGGAGGGAGTGACTAGTCAATCGAGTCTGCAAACGTGATTAAACTCTTTGTGTCGAATTTTCAGTAGTTGCTTAAGGCATTTGTTCGTATTCTCGGTTAAATATATTTATTCCAAATGACCATTAAAATCAGTGACCACTGCAACCAATAATGGTATTGATCGACAGATTCGTAACATTGAAAAATCTGGGTGTGACAGCCAAATCCAATATCAAATGAACTTGTTTGACACATATCCTCGTAGGATCGTTTACATTCTGCATCAAATTTAGTTCTAAAATCGTATCTAGTAATTCTTGTTGGAACGGTTCACCTCTCTGCTAGTGATAACCTTTCGCGAAGGTTTCCGAACTAGCTTTACCATATCAGGGGCGCAATTGAAAACCGGTTCCGGTGCATCTAAATTGAGTGTTCTTGATCGCTCCCTGCATATTGACTGCCCAGAGCTGATCACAAACACTCAATCAAGCGATTGCTTATAATTGGATGACTTAAACAAACCTGATATCAACAGGGACAAATGGTCGATTATTGGAAATGGATTTCAAGTTAAATTAATCGAATGTATGTTAGATTGCAGATTAGTGCACCACATCGTTCAGTTCACAAGAAGTTTTCACAAACAACATCACACGACACTTAAACAAGTATTTTATCCCAGGCCGTCGGATTTGTTTGAAGTCAGAGTGGGTTCTCACGCTGGATGCAGTGATCATTGCTCCTTGCAATTCAAGTGGGCATGCAGAAGTTTGAGTCTCTCGTAATAAGGAGCCACTGGAAAATTTCTGGAAAATGCAAAGGGGAGAGGTTTTGTCATTTGCAAGTTAGTTAAATTGCTACACGCCACACTGCACGCTATTAGAACAACTGTGGAAAACCTCTTTGTCTAATATCACGAAAGTTACAGAAGCTTGTGTATCCCTGGTTTTTCTTCACCTAGGGGCTAGAAACTCACCCTGGACGAATAAATCTTTCAAAAGTTTACTTAAAAGTCGAAAACGTCTTTAGAAAGCCTATGCACTGGAGTAACCAGAGAGAGCTTATTCTGAGTATGAACAGGTTTGCAACCTTTCTACCAATGAGAAGCAAAAAATGTAAATTGCATTTGAGTTGACTCTGGCGAAGGAATATAAAGCATTAGCAAAGCGTTTTGCTTATAGTCGTAATAGAATGGAAACTCTTTCACAGTTACCGACATTGGTGAACCATGAAGGTAAGTGATCGAGATGATATAAAGGCTGAGTTTTTCGCCACGCAGTATTTTTCCGTGTATACAATGAAGCATAGTTAGCCGTCAGATACGAGAGGCCAGCAGGATTTGACGCATTATTTGTTAAGTGGTCCAAACGTGGTGAGGCGATGTCTAGAAAGCCTTGATATACAAAGCTCCCCAGGTACGGATAGGATTCATCCACATCTACTTAAAGAACTAGCATCTTACAGCTGATCCGTCAATCCATATATTCCAAAGTCCTATGGATTCCGCTTGCTTGCCTAAATGTTAGAAACAAGGTATCGCCAAGATGATGTTCAGGGAAGGGAATACTAGATTGCCATCCAAATATCGACCTGTTGCTACAATTTCACTTGTCAGTGAGACTATCGAACAGATAGTGATAAATAAGCTGGAGAATTATATGCTAAAATCGAGAAGATTAATTACGGAACAGCATGGATTCACCAAAGATAAATCATGTGTCTCAAATTGATTCAGGTGGTTCATTTGATGCTCTTTTCATCGAATTTAGAAAAGCGTTTGATCGCATATCACATGGCCGTCCGATTGCGAAGCCAAAGTCATTCAATATCGACCGTACTCTGTTTGAATGGATGGCAGGTTATCTGTTTAAGCGGACCAATCGAGTTGGTATGAACAACGCCTTTTAAGGTCCAGAGATGCGACATCTGGTGTCTCACAAGTGTCGTTCATGTTCTTTTTTCTGTTCGAAGCGTTTGTCAATGATTTACCAACCGTGATCCAATCGAAGTGCTTGTTATTTGCATACGATCCTAAATTTTGGCTTCTGCATATACGGTGGAACAATGCGAGAGCCTGCAGGATGACACTAACAAAATTATAGCTCGGTCCAAGGAGTGGCTGCTTCTGATTAATCACCAAAGTGTGCTCATCTTAAACTGGATCTAGTAGACCGGATCGATCATAATACATCGAAAACAATGCCATTAGACATCGAAGTTTCAGTGACCGACTCATTGAAAACAAAAGCTGATTCTGCGAAGAACATTGGCAATGCAAACCGCTTTCTGTGGTGAATTCGCAGATCGTTTCCTGTTGTAACAGCTGATTTGTTTAAGGTGTTATACGACGCGCACATCCGACCCATCATTGAGTATGGACTTTTAGCAGTCTACCCACTACCTACGGTAGTGTAATGCGGTAAAGCGGGTGCAACGCCGTGTAACAAATTTGGTTTTTGGCATTAAAACGTTGAGTGATGAAGAGCGTCGAAAAAAACTCAACTTGTTCCCGCTCGAGAATCAGATGTGATTTGCTGATGACAAGGCGGATCTTTCTGGGAGAATATGGTAATCAGCTGATGAAGTATTCACGCTAATGACGAATGCCAGAATGTAAGGTTATGCTATCGAGCTTCAGAAATAGATAACAGAACGGATTGCAGTGAATTGCACCTTACCATCTAGAATTGTGAAGATCCGGAAACAGTCTTTGCTGAAACCGTAATAGGGCATTTTAAACATGAACTTGACAAATGATCGCCTACTGTTTTGAAAGGCAATCCACCGTTAAATGAAACCCGTCCAATTCACTGGCGATCATTTCAATGGCTGGCCTATGTCAGTGAACAGAATGTGATGCGGCTTCCACGGGGCAACCATTTGTTGTCTATTCAGCAGAAGAAGAAAGAGGAAATAAAAGCAAAATAACGTAGCTTTGATGTTTGGAAAAAAGTGGGTGAATACACACCTTTTATTATAGTTATGTTATCATGCGGAAAAATTTGAGGTCTATATACCAAGCTAATATAAGTGATGTCTGAGTTGCAAATTTTTTAAGAATATATAACCGTACATTATCCGAACGTGCAGCCTTATTTCGTTTAATTACGCAATTTTTCGAAATTTTCAATGAGCTGATTTTTTAAGTCTGCGAATAAAACAAAACAATTTCGTATTGTAATACATTAAGATTTGTTGGCATCTACTAGTTTTTATATGGTTACATTTTATGAATTCATGAAAGAGCGTGATCTAGAATACTTTCCGAGTAAATTACTCCGACAAGATCGTTTAAGAAGTTGTTAGTTTCATTTACGCCAGAACTTATTTGCGATGGTGTAATATTTCGAACGTGGCAAGTTCCCACGAAGTTGTGTAAAATTAACACTGCTCACTTATCGTTGTGTATTTTTTATGAGAATGAGGCTGGTTTGAGCAGCAGTAAATCAGACAAATAAAAAAGTATTGGCTTGTACTTTATTCAACGTGATCGCACAGTTCACAATCTATTTACTATCATAATGACCTTTAATAAGAATGTGATTACCTGAAAATTTAATTCGAGCTATTGGCATGTTTATTATTTTCATCAGAAAATGTAGCGCTGATTGATTATAACTACTGTCATACAACTTGAGAAAAATATCCAAAGTACCGGCAAATTTTTTCAAACTTCGGGCAGATATAATAAGGCAATGTCCTACACTTTAATAACCCCCATGTTTGGGATCAGGTGGGATCGAAACTGCATAAGGGAGTCTTTTAGATTAAAGATCTCATGATTACAAGTACATTAAATTGTTCATAAAAGCCTCAAATAAGGTGTTCCATATGCCGATTGAATGATATATGCTGAAATAAGTGGTACCCACTGTTAGTTGCACTATCAATTCGGCTTTTTCAATTATTTGTAAAAATTTTATCGAAACTTTTTAATTCGTTATAAAGAACATACTTGCAACCGATAATGGAAAATGACATTCAAATCCTTTACATATCTTTTCATTAAACTTCTATTTCAATTCCTCAATAATAGGATTATCAACCTTGGCACTTGGGTCGAAAGTGATACTACTGAGCGAGAATAATTTCAGTGATTTCAGATTGGCGCACCGAAACTTCTTGATTCTGTTTTCCGTTCATTGGTGAGATCACGTATTTTGTTCTACATAAACATTGTGATTAAAGTGACGACATGTTTTAGCTCTTCACAAGTAAATGATCTTTAAAATCAATTTAATAAGAATATTTTTATAATTTTTGGTATTTGTGAATAATAAATAATACGACGCCTGTAAAAAGCCTTACCTCGTCTCATCGAAATGTCTTATCGGTTGACATGAAAAATGTTGAGCAAGTTTTAAATTTTACTGTTTATATTAATTTTTAATCTTGAAACTTAGGTTTCATTCATCTTCTCGCATTAAGATTAGTTTGGCTGACGCTCATTTTTCATTACAAATTTTATCATTTCCGCCTTTACTTGAATTATTGAGTGTGAGCTCAACTATTGTTGTTTGATACCAAAGCATCCAATGCGTTTATAGCTCGCTACTTTAATACACGCTCGGCCAAGCTGTATTCAATATTTTTGCACACCATTTAAACATTTTTTCTTTTTTTCTTTTTGAGGTGTTTTATCAGTTTGGTCAGTCATCCACTCAAAATATATAATATTTCTGGATACGTAAATTTGTAACATGTCGGTGTTCCAGTGCAATCGACATTCTATGAAATGGACTTTCAATATTAAAATTTTATCAGCCACAAATTACATTTCAGATCCGAATTCCGCCTCGATTTCAAATTTCGGAAACGTATATAATCCGAATCCAACATCAGTTAGAAAAATAAGAACAATAGCATAACTTTCTGTCCGGTTGAAACAAACATAATTGCCGTTAAGCTTTTATGTTCAATAATCGGATACTTGTCAGGAACCATATAATCTACGGCGGTCACATAAGGATTACCTTATTTGATTGACAGGCGCTGTCAAAAGTGTATTTAGAACCTAGGGATGCATCAACACAATCTGAATGAAATGTGAACAAGGTTAATAATAAGAATTTCGATGCAAAATAGAGACGGTTTTATAATAATATGAAAGCTCATTTTATATTCCTATTTTGACAGTTGATGGACAAACAATCTAGTTTCGGGAATGTCATTTCTTAGTAATTGTGAAAAATAGATAACCCTGCGTTTATGAAAAGCATTATTTTTTTATTATCGAATTGTCTCATCGGGAGATATGAAAAATGTTGAGCAAACCCCCGATCCTAGTGTTTATTACTACAAACACTCCCAAAATGTGTTTGTGAAAATTAAAAGTCTGTGTGCTAGGAGTAAGCTGACACGATTATATCTCTACAGATCCCCAACATATAAACATCCGGAAATGTTTGGCGATAACCTAAATGTTGGAACTTCGTAGATGTTCAAAACTGATTTTAACTTCTCTCCTATTGGATGTTTTGCTTTTGAAGTTCTGTGTCAAGCTATTCAATTTCATGAGAACAACACTGAAGCAATGCCTTCAAAATTTAAAACAAGTTAGTTCTTATTGTTCGGTGTATATATCTCAATTGCACATCACTTATCTCTTCAATTGTTTGCAGGCAACGTGGCACTAATTTGAAACTACATTTTAATTTAGGTGCACAAAATGTATTCGCTTTTTGCCGGAATACGAGTTGGTCGCGGAAGAGCTTGCGAAACACAACCCCCCAATAGCGGTAACGATGATCGACGGGATGAAGGACCCTCAGTTGGCTCAAGAGTTCACAGTATTTACATATCCGACAGCGTTTTCATTGAAAGGAGATTTGGTTCATCGGTATGATGGCAAGTTTAGGGCTAAAGGTAAAGGTGGAACGATCATTTTTGTGAATCACAAATATCAACAATTCGCGAAGGTCATAGAAGCCTAGTTAACTCAACACTGAATTAAGTAAACTGGTGCTAAAACAAGATTTCTCATCGTGATGGTAATAATAATGAAGACTTAGTTAAAACAGGTTTTATGGTAACGTTTCGCATCTGAACAAAGAAACTTCGTCAGACCAAGGGTATCGGATGGGATGGATATCTCAGCCATCTGGCGTTCGGTTCTGCCACGGATAAGGATTAACCTGCATAAGTTCTAATATGAATAACCAGTGGGTCAGCGGACGCTGTTCGCACCTGCACAAAAAATAAACAATTAAGGGATTAACGCAGCTTTTAGGGGTGTGGTCAATTGTCTTGATCTCGCCTGTATATCCTAGAGAACTCAGGATTGGTCGAGAAAATGCCATTTAAACCTGAACACTGTTCGTACCAACACCCTTCGTGTGACAAAGCTTCTGTGTTCAGAAGCGAAACGTTACGACAAAACCTGTTCTAACTGATTCATTGCAAACAGTCTTTTCATGATTATGGACTCCCGATCGGTCTCGTATATTCTCAAATACCTTGAAGATTTACTTAGTATTGAAGATAAAAGCGGCATTTTAATTGACATCAAGCGCTATTATGTTTTTGTAGTGCTATAGAATCCGATATTACAAATGCTATATTTTAGTATCGGATGATACAGTTTAATATGTTGAAAAAAAGAGTCATCTTAGCTTTCTAGAAACTGCAATTAATAATTTGTTAAAAAATTAACTGACGTGCTATCTGTTACTTCGTTTAAAGCGAATATCTGTGGTACAGCTTTGTGGGAACAACATTCAATTGTTCCAATGGTACCTCCAAATGTTGTTCTTGTTACAATCATTACAGTGAGGAATTTTAGGTCTCGAATCGGCCCGTGCTAGAGGTGTCTTTCTAAATAAGCAATAGTTGCATTGTGATTCCAGCTCAATAGTTGTCATTTAACATCTGCCTGTTTTCTTACAATTAACCGTTAGTTACTTACTTTCTTACCTACCATGTACATCCTCCTTTCAAAAATCAAATAATTCATGATGGTATCAGATGAAATGCATTTAGAATTTTTCATAAAAATGTTTTTTTTAGCCTCAGTGTTCCTTTTCAACAGAATTTTATTTCCACTGATCCTGATATATCTAAACTTTCGTATTGAAAGCTTCAAGTTATAAGTTCAGCTGACTTTTCTTTTTACGATTTATATAAAGAAAAATCTTCAATTTGACGAGCGGAATGAAAATATACATGAGGTGCACAGAAGACCACTTCAAAACATTCGAGAAATATGCGGGGTGTTAGTTACAAACAGTCGTACGACTCCAAAGTCTTCTAGTAAGGCCTCGACATGTCTAAAACTGACTATGTATGATGCTTGTTTGTTGGCTTCCATCGGTTGATCTCGACCATGGATGTACATCACAATCTCATGAATTTCATGTTTTGCAGCTTTTTGAATGACTAAACAGTCCGATTCGGGAGGAACAATCTCTCCCACAGCGCTTGTAACGATAGTCAGAACTCTGTTGTATTGCATCAGTTGCATGCCGGCGGCGTGATCTGCGTTCAGCAGTCAAGAGCTGTATCTTCTCCTCCCCGATTTGCAGACGATGCTTTGCACAATGCCTCCAAAGTGAGCGGTCAAGAGCAAGTTCTTCCCAGCTTGCGGGGTCAATGTCAAGAGCTTTCATATCTCTTTTGCAAACATCTTTGTACCGCAAGTGCGGTCTGCCCAATGGTCAACTTCCTAATTGCAACTCACCGTAGAGCAGATCTTCCGGAATACAATAAGTGATAGCAAAAACATGATCGATGTTAATGCGCATAACTGATGGTAAAAATTCATTAATGGTAACTAGTAGTTAATGTCACGGGTAGGTTCTCAGCTGATCCTTCTCTGTACCGCTTCTTCAGATTTGATTACATTCATGGAGTGGGAGGTCAGTCAAATTTTTGAATTCGTTGAATCATTTGAAGAATTGGAATTGAAACGCAAACCCGATGACGCGATCCTTTTGGGATTGTTTGATAGCATGAAACATCCCAAAGTATCAGCATTTCGGAAGTCTCGTAAGTTCATTATGTATTTTGTAATAACATATCCTGCGGAATCATGAACGCAGAAAAGGTTGTGCCTGTGTAATCAGTCAATTATTTATCCGAAGTCGCTTTACCTGAATTGACAAGAAATCTCTTCAAAATGTAAGGTAATATATGGAAAAGATAAACCACTTCCCATGTACCAGATTGTTATAAGCCCAATAGTTGGAACACTAGAAAACCCAAAATGTGTTGCAGACACGTATTATGACTTACAAACATCGTTAAAATTTAGAAGACAATATATCTAATTACCGATGCAGTTAATAATATTCGCTTGCGCTAACAACACTATGAAATTCGTAAACTGCATAAAACCCCACAGTTTAATGTATTGTGGTTCTCACATCCTCATCACTTACACACAACAAACGGTTTCTTGCTATTTACCAGTTTACCACTTTTTCAGGGCTCACTGAATCAGATCTTACTGTCTTCATCTGATGGCACCAAACAAACAGAACCCGATTGTGGTGTTAGAGTGAAAGATGTAAGAAACAATGCACTTAAAAATTCTTTACGCGTCTTGAGCGCTAAACTTGGAAGCACTAGGTGATTTTGTATCTGAACAATATAGTTCGTTGTATAAAGCCTATTTGACAGTGACACTGAATCATAATTTATTTACCACTGTTTCGAAGCTCATTGGAATTATTCTCACTGTCTCTACTTGATGACGGCAAACATCCAGAAAACGGTTGTGGTTTGTGAGTGTGGGGATGTGAGCAATATTGTGCTTTGCTATAAGGGAAGATTTTCATCTTTAATACACGCAAGAGTATTTTATCACAATATAGTTGACTCCACCACTAAAAATGTGAAACAGCCTAGTATAAAACAAATTTGTGGTGCGTATAAGCCCGGTTTAATGTGATGAATAAGCTAGAAACATGAAACAAGTGATAACTCAGTTGTCTAACTTTGACTTGCCTTGCAATCGTTTGGTAAATCATTACCGAGTCATGGTATTCGGAATAAATTTGAGTTTTTTTTTAGTTTTTGTTCTTGTTTATTAATGGATTTTGTATAAAATGAACGTTTAAAGAAAAAGTCTAAACATTTTCTACACAGTAATTGATAGTTTTAAAATATATACACTTTATTTTTTAATATATTGCGTCGTTTTTGTGCCATTTAAAATGGACGTTTTTGTTGTTCAAAAACGCGCACATGGACTAGTTCGCGGAAGGCCTACTTTACGCGCGCTGAATCTTGGTTAGCAATCAAATTTGGAATGAAATATTAACTGTTATTGATTGTATGTTTCAATTTACCCAGTGAACGTAGCATCTCAAACTCTGCGACCATTCATCGCAACTTCGTACAATGCACGGCAGGCGTTCCACTCAACTGAAGTCAGCTACGCGATAATGATTCTCAAACCAAACCAGTTTTCCGTGCAGCTGCCAAAGAGCATAGTCAACGTAACAGAGGTATGTGGTTAACACCTTATAGCGTATTGTGTTATTTTGCCCAATTCTATAGATTGGCACTATCATTGATAAATTTGTTTCGTGAATATTTCTAAACACATTTTAGAACAACTTATGAGCTTTTATATACATTTGTGTATACTGTACAATCGATTAGTTTATATGTTATAGCTTGAAATGATTATCACAATATTCACCAAAAGCGTGAAATTCGCACATGACGTTCTTATTCGAAATGACCGTAAAGTGTGCGTTTTTACTATAAATAATGCAATACATTACAAAACCGCTCAATTGGTTATTTCATACTCGTTTCCCATTATTAATTCCATCATGTTGATTAGCTTGTTATCTAATTGGCAATAAAAGCGTTTAAAATGTATTTATTTAAAACTACTTATTAAAAACAAGTACACAAAAATTTAGTAAACTTTACAGAAAATTTCGTCTCACGCCAACAGTTTTATACCACTGATGATGCTGGTGAGATCGATGTTGTTAATAAGCTGATACGAGCACAACTTCCATTAATTGGAATATACAATGAGGCCAGCAAAAACCTATATGACCGAAACTTCGACTTGTTGCTCTGCGCTATTCCTTACACATTCAGCGCATACAAACAACCGAAAAAAGGTGAGTCGATGCACCAAAATGTACATGTGAACATTTTCTGCTCACAATTTATTTCATGATCATCAATTTTCATGTTATAAGCTTTGAAATCTGAAAGGACTATGGTGTAAAGAGACCTATTTGTTGTAAGTCACGCTGATTTTCTATTCCATTGCACTTACTTCAATCACTGATCGAAATAACGACCAGTGTGATCTTAATAGTCAAAATCAGAATTTTCATTACACTTGGTATACCTTTAGCTTGCCATGAATTAAAGGCTGAAAGTTCGGTGCACAGCAACATTAACAATATCACGTCTTCTAAGCTCAAGCATTAGACCTTTTCCCCAAACGAATTCAAAAGTTGAGATCATCATTGAATAAGTTTGTCTTATTGATCAACGAAGTGTCTGAACTGGTTTTCAATTTTTATCTCTCTATCAGCTTCTCTATCTAATCACCGGTGTACCGAAAAATTCATTATAGATTTGTTCCCGAACTTTGCAAAACCATGTCACCAGTGGCAGGTTGGCCAACTTTCACGATTGTACGTACCACAGAATAACATGCTGTTTTCCACCAGACAGCTGAGGTCTTCGGAGACTAGCTATAACTAACAGGGAGCAGTGAGGTGGATATGTTTGCATTCAATTAACTACGTGTAGAGAGCGCAAAGTACTTTAGTGAACATAGCTTTCAAAATCTGTTGGATGAGCAAAATATTCTCGGATGAGCGCATAGCAAGAGCAGGAATCACATAAAACGGTTCAAATTATAGTTTGCTTAAAGGATCGAACATAGGGAAACAATAGATATTTAACGATATGCTATTCGGCTAACAACCGGTTAGCACGAAATTGCCTGACAATCGAGATCGAACTAATGACAAGCGCAAACACAGAGGACTTTTTCTCAGGTTATGAGGTTATTTTTAAAGAGATGAGCAGATATTTGGTACTTATTCATCTAGGTAATAAACGCTTGACAGACTGACGTTCATTCATAACTTGTGATACTTGAAGGTGAAGGCGGTTAACGTTGGATATGCTGCTATAACGGATACATCCTAACGCACTAGACAACTAGCATATGAACGAGCAGTGTCGCAACCTTTAACCCGGTGTCCTCGAGGTCCTTTTTGACAGTGTGATGAACGTTTATGCTGGAAACGCATTTCATCATGGCCTGATCCTACTACACAAAGACTTCACTCTCAAGGAACAAGGAGCTGATGACAAACCGAGCACGGGGACGAATTGGAAATAAGAAATTTCGCAATGTGATCAAAATTTCTCACAAGTTTAACAATAACTAGGATCAAAGCTGCTACGATGTAGCCACACAATTACCTAATAAAATCGTTCCAATGACTACCAGAGGTTTTAAGTTAGGTAGAGCATTGTATTTGTCGAATGAGAAAGCAGCATGCATATTTTTATCAATTAGACGCATACGAACATTGCTGCAATTTTTAAGTCATTGGATTTGATATTGACCCAATTCATCGAGTCATTATGAAATATATTACAGTTAATTGTGTTCAGACTAAGACCAATTATGCCATAAACTATGAGAATTATGGGTTGAAAACTTTTTTCACAGGAAAAATGTCTGACAGTAAATATTCTAAAATCAAGTAAACGGAAAATCGATCCTAACAAATGATATCCGCTGCGCCGAGTGGCTGATGTATAGAACCACAGTGAAATTTGTATCAACGCTTTTTACGTCTGGACAAAGCACGCGGATTTTTTGTTTCAATTTCATATAACAATTCATCCGTATCAATTTGTTAGTTTTTCTTTTCACGCCACCCAATTAGATTCACATTCCAGGTAAAAGCCTTTATCCTCAGATATTGTTTTCAATACTCGATACAACCCTCATTCTAACAATTTTCCTTCAGTTTTGAACGATTTAGCGAGCAAATTGTTTGACGCAGTTGTGAAGGATTTTGGCGAACAAGTTCACTGGATTATCGTAGACGATCTGGATCATCCAGATTTTATGTCACGCTTCGCTGATCCAGAAGCGACTGACGAGATCGTTGCCGGTGAGTTGGATTCGAGCTAGCAGGAACGCTAGCATTGACCGCTGGCGTTGCTCATGTATAATTGTGTTGATGAAGCATTCTGGGGTCAAAACTATTCGAATGACCGCGATTGATTCTGGTTTTACTCAGACCAATCAATTTTGATTTGTTTAAACCGATAAATATACAATGCAAAGAATCAGGCGTCACCTCAGTAATCAGAGTATGGCCAATCATGCAAATTTACGTGCTTTCTCAAATATAATAGTACATTGTAAAAATAGCTACTATATCTTTGACAAAACGTAAAGCCTCAGTAACCGTGATAGCTAATATAGTGCCAAATGGTTTATCATGTCGTACAAGTCAACCGGCTTGTATAAAGTTTACAATTGAGTTTCACAATCTTTTTAGACCATTTTTAGAGATCGATTCAGCATGAGTAATAACGATGTACATGACACGTGAACGCTGTGCTGATGAAAAGAAACAAAATTTGGAAATTTCGTCGGTGCGTAATGATGGAATCAATTGCATTGCTACAAAAATCTCACAAGATAGGATTTCATGATGAATCACGATGAATGCTTTTGCACTAAGTCACTTGATCCACAACACTTGAACTTAGATAGATGAAATGTATGTATGAAATCACAAGCCTGATCCAGGCAAAGTGCCGCACAGTCAGAGACTGTCATGTTGCCCAGGCCTGGACAGATAAGAGGAAGGAAAATAGCAATAGCAATGACTCCAGCGTGTACTCGCATGCAGCTCACTACCGATGAAATAAGTAGGCTCACATCCACACTGCGTGCATTTTCGTTGATAGAGGCAGGCCTTTGATTTATAATCAAGGTATCAATCATGATTATATCACCTGTTTTTTACAAGCTCACAGAAGGTAATCCTGAGCCGATTTTTCTGAAGTGCGAGCAACGAAATATACGCTGTCAGTAGAATGTGTTTTAGCGATTAGTAAAAAAGAACGGTGCTTAAAAATAAAATAGCTTAAATTAGCGTATCTTTTAAGAAATATAAAAATAAGGTATTTTCAAATTAGAAATTAGAAATACATAATATAAAAATGCCTTAGATAGAAGAAGAAACGAAGCAAATAAACTAAACGAAACATCAGCGATTCTAATTCTTCATGCCAGTATCATGTATCAACCTCGTGTGAGGGATATCGGTTTGCATCTGAACAAAATGTATTTTAGTGGCTGACTGATAAACGTGACTATTATTGGTTAGTGCAACAAATGCAGCTAAACTATGTGTCTATTTAAATTGAAGACGGAAAACCGTAGCTACCGAACTTGAAATCACCGATTATTGTGAAAATTGTTCCATGAAGTTGAAATTAAATGCGAATGAAATGATATCATTTGAACTTTGATTGAAAGCATATGCAGAGCCTCCATGATGCTGAATTTGCTAGTAGCAAACGTTGGTGATTTCCTATTGGAAATGTATTCTTAACACCGGAAACATTTTGTTTGCTTACTATAGGATGCCTATGGAATAATCAGACATATCAATTGTACGGTGAAAGCTTGAATATGAATGAACTGAAGGATTTCATCAGAAAAACCTTCACCGGAGGTGAGTATTTTGCGCCGATTCTGTAAATATCTTTTTGGTAGACTGTGGTGCATCAAGGACTGAAAAATCTTTCTAAGAGTTCCACTGGAATTTGAAACTATCTATCTATCTATCTATCTATCTATCTATCTATCTATCTAATTATCTATCTTTTTTTATCTATCTATCTATCCATCTATCTATCTATTTATTTATCTATCTATCTATCTATCTATCTATCTATCTATCTATCTATCTCTTTATCTATCTATATCGCAATAGACTATGGGAAATATTAATTATAGGCGATTAATATTCAACTCAGTTTGGCTAACGAGATAATTGACCGTCCAGAATTTCTTTCTGTGGAATGTTGTAGAGAAGCATCCGCCATTACCGAAAAGCTTTTTTTCATTTTGTCCGTTGGAAATCACCGGCGATCGCGACGCCAAGGGATAATGCGAATAAATCAAGAACTTCATAATAGGAATGCAAATGTGTATGGAATTATGCGCATACGTGGCCGGTATACTGTACGCTAAAATATTAAGTGTTGCGCGACCGGTTAGCTGTATTGTTGTTGAGAGGTCCTGCGGTTGATGCGCAGCCGGTTGGGTGGATCATTGTGCACAGTTCCATGGGTCATTGCACAGCCGTTTGGCTGAATGGCAATAACCGAATTAGCGGCAGCTAGTGGGGACGGTAAAGGGAAATGTGTTAGTTTGAATGTAGGTTGCTTAGCTGAAACATAAATCATATATTGCTTAAGATATCGCAACTCTTTTACAGTCATCATAGCCATCTAGCATAATTTTGCTTTGCGGTCAGAGCTGAAGACTGTTTATTTATGATCTGTATGATATGTCGCTTTAATCAATGTGGAATTAGATGATATTCAATTCCGTACTGTTAACAAATTAAAGTTTCAACGATAAAGTTTAAAGTTTACAAAAGCAACATACTTCACAATATACATAATGGTGTGAGAATGAAGTGTGTTTGCTGAAAACGTTTACGAAATATGTCATTTCACTTCAATAAAAAAACTGATAGACACGTGGGCATAGCTAGCAATTTGACATGAAGATTGAGTTAAAATAACCATGAATAATCTCAATCTCGTCTCGAAGAAAAAGAGAGACATATTCGCTTTAAATTGATCTCCTGCTGTATGAGTATTGAGTTTCCTAGATTCAATGAGATGTCCCGCGCAGCGCGAAACAAACCAGCCACTTATGCTACATTGAAAGTATGCCATCGCTAAGCTTCTAACTCGCAATGAAATATTACAAAACCTCGTCGTATGTATACAACCTTTAGATCGCCGTGCAAAAGTGAATTGTACTTATTTTTTTAGATGTATTTTGTAATAAAAGCTAAAAAAAAACTCACCCGTGAATCGATTATTATTAGACTGTGCTCTCAACAGTGCCTCCGCAATTTGTACCAAGCATCGTTTTGTGTCGAGTCAATTCAATTTAACTTTATTGGCCTAAATACGTATAGATTTATAGAAAACCACAGAATAATATGGGAGGTACGCATAATATAGTAAGCAAAAATGGGATTTGGTTGATTACTGAACGGTTCAGGAATCTGGTAATAATTCAAAGGAAGGGTACAAAAACATGAGTCTTCAAAAAGATATGAATTCAGGCGTGAATGCTATTTCTACTTGTATGCCACCTTTAGGTAAGAATAATACGTGCAAACTGTTCAATCCCACTTACCCGCTCACATGTAGATGGGGAAATCCCTCGGTATTACATGAAAATATGTATTTTGTTCAATATCCTGGGTTTTGCCGCAAGTGTGTGGGAATATGTTGTTGAACAGGTTGGTCGCTCCAACCTTACCTAACAGTGTCATATACAAGTTGAAATGGCATTTGCCTCTGAATTCGATCCTTTTTGACAACCCAATTGTCGAATAACAATTATTCGTTCCTTGGAGGAGTATGCCAGTAGCGGATCTGGAAATCTGTGTACAGATACATTTGCGCCGACCTAAAAACACCCGATAATTAGCTTCAACTGTGTTCTTGCTCCGAATTCCGAAGTACCTATTTATTTTGCGTAGTTCCTTACGAATATCGCGGGCTGGAACGCGCCGATGTCTCAAATAGTGATGCAAGTAGTGTAACGGAACTAACTGCCCCTATCCACCAAATACGGATCCAAACAGACCCTAAATAATACTAGTTCGTCGTAGAATGAGGGAATATCAACATACTACATACATACAATATAATAAATTCAAGAAAATAACCTTGAGGCATGCGCTTCATATAATATATTATATAATATATATCTATATATATATATATTATATTATATAAAATCTAATATATCTATATATATATATATATCTATATATAGTAATATATATCGATATAATATATATATATATAATCTATCGTATATCTCATATAAGAAATATAATATCTATAGGAAGCTATCTCAAGGTTTATATATATATATATATATATATATGATAATATATATATATATTATATATTTATTTATAATCCCATAGTCTTATTTTTCCCTGGAAACGATATTAATCGTGCACTTACTTTTTGTGGTGATCCTTTTTTTGACAAGAAAATAACTTCATTCTCATGCAAATTGCCAGTAAATTGTTAGCTTAACAAGAATTCGTCAAATCACAGTTTGGACGAAATTTATCTGCAATAAATTTAATTCAATTTACAGCTCAACTATCGATCGCACATTCGTCAAATGAAAATGAGTGGAGGGAAAACTGAATGATCGTCGGCTTACAATCTTTATTTTCAATGTGTTATTATTACATATGTCTGTAATTATTATTGATGTTGTATGTGTATCTTAACAATATATAAACTCTCTCAGAACTGCTTGGCTGCCGGATGTATTGGAGAGTTTTGTGAATAGGAAATAGATTGGATGGTAAAATGAGCTCTGAGTTCATCCAGTTAGCAGAAAATGGTTTCCATTTTCGAAGGCAGGTAGTTCAACCCATGCCAACAACACAGTTCAAGGAGAGTATTTCTTACTATGTAAAGGTCATTTAGATACTGATTGCTCCTGTATTGATTTCAGGAATTCAATGACCCAAGTAGTATTGTAGTAAGTCCGGGATTTCCATTTTTTCTACTATTTCGTTGCTGACTGATCTAAGTTCATTGATGTGTCTTATAATCCAATACAGAAGTCAATAAAGATTAATTGTGTGCTTGACTACCTAACAAGAACAGTCTGAAATTGATCTTAGATTCTTATTTATTGGCAAGCCACGACCAATCGTTCACCCTTGAGTTTCAAAGGAGTTATCGTAAAATGATTGCTTATTCAATTAGTATGCAACATGACTTCATGAGAAACAAAGTAACATGCGTCCCGGGATTGTAAGCACTTATGAAACTGGTCAAATAATTAGATTTGATCAGCTTCCCGAGTCTTTTGCTGTACTAATATCATTTCAAAATAATTTCAGTGAATACACTATGCTTGTAGGTATGTATGTATGATAGCACAAGCCTGCGCCAGGCAAAGTGCCGTACAGTGAGACTGCACATGGGCTAAGATACTGTCAGGTTGCCCGGGACTGATAATGTGTTGCTCACACTATGCTTATTGTTTAAAGTGAAGTGGCCGTTAGTCATCATGGACGGCGGTATATAAATTCTCTTTTGTATACTCATTACTGGAGATAAATTTGTTTGTTATAGCTCTTGACTACTACGAAACATAACAGGGTGGAGAACAATTGCAGGCCGCATATGAAATGCGGATTCCTTTTAATCAACTAACTAGATGAATAAAAACAGTGTTCAAAATTTTAAATATTATTTCTTCACAAATCACGGTTGGTTCTGTTCATATGGGATAAATCAAACCTAGAATAACGGACGAAATGGGTGAGTGGTAAACGCGTCTGCCTAACACCAATACAGTCCCGGTTTCAAATGCGGATATGCACTGCTGTGGAGCCTTAATAAAAGCGAAAGTTGAGTCCAGTACTTCGATTGGATAGACTACCCTTTGGAATTAGAAGCAACACGGTACTCATGAGTAGTATAATAAATATAAATCACGCTTTTTTTAAAAAGTAATTCAGCGTTCCGTTTATACTTGTATTCCACTGTTACATGGGTTCGTACAATGAACCAGATGTTCAAAAAAGCATCACATGATTTCATGGCCAGCAAATCAAGCGCTTATGGATAACCAAAGTAATGTGGTTGCTCACGACAACAGCCCCATCCCTGACACAACCACTTACCGGGTTTCCCTGGCGCCTGTTTGCCGTTGTAAGTGGAGACAGTAAGTGATGGGGATGTGAGCAACACGTTACTTTGGTTATCCATAGGCGCCTTGAGTGCTTGACCAAGAATGACATTGTGATTCTGTGTTTGAACATCAAGGTATGACGTACGAACCCTATTTAACAGTGGAATACAAGTATACCTTGTGTTGACTACTATACCACTGTTTCAGGGTTTACTGTACCTGATCTTACTGTCTCCACCTGACGACGGCAAACAGCCAGACACCGGTAGTTGTGTGTAAGGGATGGGGATGTGACAACATATTACGTTAGCGAATTCCGTTGTTGTTAATCTGATATATAGGTATAAAATTGTCAGAAAAGCTGTAACAAAATGGCAATCGGGATAATGCCAAATCGGAAAAACTGGAATGAATTTTTGTGTTTTTTCCTCAAAAATATAAAAGTTGGGCCATGCACGATGTTTCTCAAGTTGATACAATTTAAAAAACAATACATATTTTGGAGTTACATAATGAATGATGTTGCAACACCGCAATCATGCAGAGATCTATCAATAATGTCAAAGAAATCGCATATCTTTGAACTTCATCTGATAACAGTGCATGGTTAACAGAAACTTAGTCGGCTTCTTTTAATGGGTTTGAAAAGCATTGAAGGATAGGTATGTTTATATCATAATATCCATTGATTTACGCGGTAAATCGATCATTCACGGTCTGCTAGTTCTGAAGCAAATAAATCACTTCTGCCGTAGATTTTTGAATGAAAATCGTCGTAAGATTGGGACTTGAATTTTGAGGACATATAAGCGGTTGACTATTTTAGCTCTCCACATCCATTATGCGTCGAACATTAAGTGGAGTTTGCGCAAGTGAAATCATTTTGAAAATAATAAAATTTCCATTGAATCTATTGATTAATTGTTCATGATTTCATCGGCCTGGATTTTTAAACAGCCCATAAGTTACCTGCGTCGCTTGCGACTGTCAGGCAGAGAGAGCGAAATCCGTGGGTTATTAAAAAAACGCACAGAAGGAATTTTTGACAGCGAATGTTTAATACTTCGTCCAACACTATGAAATTTATACCGAGTCGAAATACTTGCGCTTTTAGCGGAAAGCAGCGTGGTTAAAGGGTTAAAAATGCTGCGTTAGTGAGACGGAAGCTCAAGCAATGTAATGTTATGCTTTCGGTTAAAATGTTCGATCCGAGCAAATGCGCCGACATGACGGGGAAGCGTGCGTCTACAGTTTCAATTGTTATTGTTTATGTTAGTCAGCAGTCCAGTTCCCATTTGCTTTAAGGGAAAAGACAGACAAACGAAATCAATTGAGGTCAAATAACACAATTGTCTGCATTCCGTGCAAACCACGAAATGGCACTGAGTAACCAAGGTGCAAGTATAGGTTCGTATGGTTCGAATGAGAAAAATAGTTCCAAGTATGATATACTGTGGGGAAATATTGGTAGGAAATGTATGGTTGGGTAAATTTGTTTTTGAAGTGCTTATGTCCAACACAAAGTTATACAACGCAAAACATTTTTATCATTTTATTCCGTGATGACGCAATATATGATGATGTAGAGTTCTTGCGAAAACGTACATGGATTGGATAAAAATTCTACTTACGTCTACTTACGAGTTGTTCATACAGACAAATTTGTACACATCGGAGATATGAACTATTTTGAGAAAGATTTGACAACCAGTATAATAGCGGTATAGTCGCTAGTAACAAAACGATCTGCACTGGATAAATGAAATAGCCGCAAAATCGCTTGTATAAAGTTAGTAGAGATTTTGGCAATATAATTTATACGTTAATTTGATGCATCTCACTTTATCTTCGCAGTGTTCTAATCCAAAGCACTCCAGTGCGGAATTTGTCAATATATTGTTCCTGGGCTATTGAAAAGGCAGATAGGGCAAATGTCTCTACCACAAAGAATATCGTGCTTGCAAGACTCGTTCTATCGGTAATGCCAGTACACGTGACTGGGTCTGATTAGATTACTTTTTAATAAAATTCCAACGCTAACACAAGCACTCATTAGGAAATGGGAGAAAACTATGCCAGGACAATATAGACCAAACGGCGTATCCTGTCTAAACGTTGATTACGTTTTTTACACAATCTTCTAGGGTACTCGATCCAACATTAACCACGTCACTCCACGCGTTTCGCGTCCACTTAATGATTGTTTGCCGGAGGTCAAGCTTTCAAACGCTAATTTCAATCACCCGATAATCCCACAACACAACAGAATGCCAGGTAGTGCACCGCCTCCATTACGCGCATGGCCAACAACAAAGCACACACCGGTCCTATACGCAAAACTCCCGTTATCACAACACGTTGCTCGACATATCTTTATCAGTAGTCACTGTCAACCGATTCATAACCGAAGATGTGGTCACTCGAAAGAATCTCATGCAATCCTTCTGAAACGCGAATAATTACGAGTTCGCAATTGTCGTCCTCGGTATTTTCGGTGCTTATGGCTCTTGTGTTGTGCTGGAGGGTAGTTCGGGAAGTTCGTTATTAGCACTCATTGCTAATGCACCTTCACAATTAGTAGAACCAGGTAAAAATAAAGCTTACCTCTTTCCGCAAATATCAATGTCAAAATCTTTAAAGGATTTAAACTAACGTTACTTTTCCAATCAAATAAAATCATTAAAATATGTCACCTTTATGATAAACCAGACAAATATATTTCGGTTGGGTGTTAAAAATATGGATGGACTAGATAATTAAAGCAGCTGAACTTTGTTCAATTTTCAGACAGAGTGGTCGATAATGGCAACGAAAATTTGTTCAAGAATTCCTCTCGATTACATTGCGCACCAACCAGACTAGTATGTTGATATTTACCAAAACATTTGCACAATAATCGATTGAATTTCCCCAAATCCAATGTTGCTGGAGCAAAATAATTCGTTACTTGACCAGTATTTACTTTAAAACCACGAAAAATCAGTTTAAAGTGTCTTCGTTTTTCCGTTTAGGGATTTTATTAGAAGGATGATAATCATAATTAGGTAGCTATTCATACAGCGATTATTTAACTGATCATCGGTGATTGAGAAATTGATCAATAATCTTGCCGAAATTATTCGTCGCTTTGGAGATGCTATATACCAATGAAGCAATTGTGAGCACAGAACGTGAGCAAACAATATTCTATTTACACACGGATATAGAAGGCTAATTCAATCGGAATGTTGAGTTGTATCTGACAACTGAAGGTTCGAAGCTCGCCGCGGTGGTCATTTGTGGAAATGTGTTTAACCCCGATACACTAACATACTCGGTATGCGATAACTAACTGGTAAGGAAAATGCTTCTCTGGTTCTGTGGTTTATTATTACTATTTGTTCTTAATTTCGTGTGGCCTCCCTACATATGCGTCGCTTGTCCAATCCGATCCATCGGGTTCGGTCAAAGGCTAGGCCGTAGCTTCTGAAATTTAAGCCAAAATTTAATACAACCTGGAATAACAATGGATGGTGAAACATGAATACGTTTATTTAAAGTTTATCGCACATGCGTCCGCGAATCTGTTTAATGTGAAGGTGCGATGAGCGCTAATCATGAGCTTGTGAATAGTATGCCGAACTCTATTATCCGACACAACACAAAATCAAGAATCGCCAAAACGTTCGACGACGACAAATGCGAACTCGTAATATTTCGGATTCATTGATTGCATTCGAACGGTTTAATCGACAAAATGTTCGGATGTATGAAAAGATGGACAAGGTTAACCGCAACCGAACGATGTGCAATTCGTCAATGCTAGTCAAACGAACCCGGCGTGGCGAGGTCTGGCACGAAATCAGATCGAAGTGACAACCGGGACAGACATGTTGATGATCACCGTTGTGATTGTTTGATTTGACTATATCAGATAGGCGTACGTTTAGTTATTTGTCTTGCGCGTAATAAACACCTTTGACTAATCGGCTTTCTCTTGTGTTGTGGGATTCGGTTGGTGAACTCGATTAGCGTTGGACAGATTGACCTCAGGGATGAATCTAGGCCCAATCGATGTGCGTGTGTGCAACGCGCGGTGTTACGTGGTTATCGTTGGATCGAAATGCAACAATTGGCATGTCTCTCTACTCCTAATCCCTACACTATGTTATTATTATGAAACGTTTCAAAGTATAGTACAGAAATTCAAAATGTTCGTTAGACTAACTCGAACTGAATTTTGATGGTGAAATAGGCCACATTTTCACTTTCTCCAGCTAATGAAGCCACATTTGGTTAAACTGAAAATGAGTTCCACAAGAAGCTATACAATTTGAAGATAGACACTGAAATGGCATCAACAGGGATAATCCATATTTATTGGGTATACAATATATTCCTCAAACAATGAACTCCATATTTAACGGTTGTCTCTCCATTGAAACCATTGAAAGTGATTTCGTTTTTATGATTACCCTGATTCTTAGCTATAATGTTTTGGTTGATCGAATGCCAATAATTGGATTTGAATTTTTATTCGCTTTCAAACACCAGGCTCAATGCGTTTAATAAAAATCACTGATCATAGCAAACCTGTTGAGATAAAAAACGAGATCAAGATCGACTGATGTACTCCCCTTAATCGTTTTAGTTGTGTAGGTGTGATCAACGTCCGCCTGCGATTACGATACTTACGTAATCCATGCACACACTAGGGGTCATGCACGGTAATCTGCTGTAGAAACAGACGCCAGTTCGTGACGATGTCCACCCCATACACATTCCTACTAAACTTTGGGTTTTCAACCAAATCAGCGTTAAGTCTTTCCATGCACGAATTCAATTACGCCGTATCACTTCTACTTTATCCAGAACCATACTATGACGTGTATACAGAACGTGGTCAGCTAGAGCTGAATACCGGATAAGTGATTGATTTTTACTTGAATTGTGGGTTCGCTTCCCGATTCGCTCTTTGTGTTCGTTTAAGCTAGTACCGAGTTCACCAGTTGTTCGTTCGATACATACACAGCTTTTCGCACAGCCTGAAGGCGTCGTATACTTTAGACGTATACATAAGCAGCGGGCGTCCTACATCTTTGATACGTTACTCTACACAAGAGTTATTCGAGATTCTTCTTAGTAATTCGGACACGTCTTCACTATAAGATATAAATACCGTTTCTCGCCAACTTTTTTGGATTTCAATACAGGTACGCTACTTGTCTCAGATGGCATTTAATAAGGTTCTTCGGACAACCGTGATCAAAAAGTAGACGACTAATTTCCCGCTGTTTCTTGGTATAATTGATGCACAAATGTTCAATTTTGTAGAACAGCGATTTCGCAACTGATGTATGCAAAAAAGCATTTTTATTCGGATTGGTATTGTTAGCCTTATCCAACAGCGGCTTACAAGCGCGACTTCATTACCATTCTTCCAATGTTTCAAGCGCATGCGGATCCTGATAGTACTGTCCCTACCTGATGAGTGTAAACAGCAGGAAACCAGCCGTGGGGTGTGTGATGGAAATGCCTAAAAATACGGACTTTTGAATCAAATACCGCGTTTGGACACGCGCGAGGTGCACCGCGAAACGGCATTGGTGTAGAAAAATGCTCATTTGCATGCATTTCCATCACACACACCCCACGACCTGTTTCGTGCTGTTTGCACTCATCAGGTATAGATAGTACTGGTAGGATCCGCATGCGCTTGAAACAATGGGAGAATGGTAAACAAGCTGTTGGGTGTGTTCGATGGAGAAGCATACAAACAAGCATTTTTGTTCATGTATGGGCACATGTGGTTAAAAGGTCAGTCCTGCCAACCTTGTCCAACAGTGGCTTAAAGAGCATCCGTGAAGATTAGCTTACGACCACAGCTGCTTACCACTGAAACAATCAAAGGAGTACACAACAAGTAAGGGTTGGATCAAAGATATCAGCACCAACTTTATATTACAAAGCTTTACGCTTTAGATGACGAAGATTTTGTGTCAGAAGCAAAATGTTACCAATAAACTGCTCTAGCCAATTCATCATAAAATTTCTTTGCACGAATATGGCTTCCTGGTCAATCTCTGACATTTTGCAGCATCTTTTCGAAGAAACATTCTTCTTTTTTCATTAAATTTTATGATAACAGTAACACCGAATAAATTATACAATCCATGGCAAAATAGTTCAATACGCTAACGTGGAACAAATAGAGTAGTGAAGTCGAAATTAATAAATTTACAACAAAATTTCAAAATCGAACTGTACTAAAGTACATTTAACAAAATAACAAATCATTTGTCAGTCGCTCTGATTTATTGATTCAAGCTAAGTGAGCTCCGTATAATTCGGAATAAGCTTGGTTTTCATTACAGCTAAAAGCTGGGACTGACTGCTGTGATTATTTATCGGCATCCAGCTGTTTGACAGTATTGTACTTTTAAGCAACTTTATGGATCATTAGCTCTCACCCACGCAACAATGCTGCAGAGCGTACATAATTATCGATTGTGGTTTTATATTGAATAGGATGAATGCGCTATTGAGAGTTCTGTAAATTCCACGTACCAACGTTGGAGAGATCCGTGACAAACCACTCATGGACACTCGCTTTTCATAAATCAGACAGACAGATCAGTCGACGGTGACACAAAAATCGATAAGGATTTTATATACAGATCACACTCTGCGGAAGATTTCTGTTGAAATAAA
Source organism: Atriophallophorus winterbourni (assembly GCA_013407085.1). Classification (NCBI taxonomy): domain Eukaryota; kingdom Metazoa; phylum Platyhelminthes; class Trematoda; order Plagiorchiida; family Microphallidae; genus Atriophallophorus; species Atriophallophorus winterbourni. Next base: position 60,438 of record JACCGJ010001633.1, read on the forward strand.
AAAGGTGAAATTCGTAAATGGTGTGTCAATAACTGAATACGCTAAAATTTAGCCTACCAGATTAGCATGATCTAGCACGTTCTGCTTAGTGGCCAAATTGGTACTGCATGAAATAATCGACCAGAAATAAATCGAAGCTGTTTCGACAACTTTCAATACTTTGAAGTATCGAAGCGTCAAGTAACGTTAAAAGTGTTTGGAACACATAAAAAATGCGCGGTTGCCGCGGGGACCATTCATCCCGCTTAGCTGGTGGTGGATCTATTGAACCTAGAGATGGGGTTCTAAGCTTGACCAGGCCAGTGGCACTGTTGTTGTCACACCATGGAATTACATGTATCCTAGGTCTTTGTAATATTGATGCTTATATCGGTCCACCAGTTATTTTCTGAACATTACTTCGAGAAGAGCCTTCCGTACAAAATGGATGTAAATACCTAGATCCGGTACAATTCCCTTTAGCTTCAACCTTTCAACAAACCCGGTGCATTGACCGCCCATCATGTCTAATAACCCATTCTTCTTCTTCAACCAGAAGGGGCAAGCCTGGTTCACATAGTTTGCACTAATTTATCGAGCCTCGTGATGGAATTTGCATGTAAAGTTCTATGATATTCCTACGTGAGCTTGGTACGCGCCAACCACAATCACCGTCATTTTATGTAATAATCTTTCAGATTATTATTAATTAGTAGGAAATCACAAGCCCGATCCAGGTATAGTGCAGCGCAGTCACAGACCGCATATGGGCTAACATTGAGTTAGGTTGCCGTGACTTAGACAGGTACAATAAATAAAATAAAAAAATATTGTGGTAAGACTACATCGTGTTTTCTCATTTAACACGGTGTTAGCTGTGCAGTAATGTACAACGGCACATCCGTGCAATTTACCTACACTTCTCAAATTGATTGGCCATTTGAGAAATAGAATAAGTTTGCTACACGCAAATGATGAACTAGCTTTTGCCCAGAACAGACAAGCAGCAAACAACCAGGAGAAAATCGATACACATTAAACCAAATAAAAATTAATGAAGCAGTGTTTATGCCAAACAAATTCGAATGAAATAGTCACTTGAATTGGAAGATGTTTTTCATTGCAGCGATTGATTAGTGTGAATGGGACCGATTGTTTTATAAAATAACGGAATGAAATGTGTATGCAATCGCTTAGAGTAGTACTTGGGCAACGTTTCGGTTCTGGCACATCAGGTTTGTCAGTTCAAAGGTGATAGTCAGAACTGGGAGCATGACCAACTAGGATTCCACTCACCACACGTGGTTAAACTTACCATTAAACAGTCTATAGTAAGCATGTGTATGCCATAGCAAATTGGCTACGGGAAAATTCATCATAAAAATTTGACGACGGGGTAATTTCAAGATGTCAACTGAAGGTGATTTGTCTTCGTTACGACACTTACTCGAAATCCTCCTCGATGTGAAGCAATCTGGACAAGCCTCAGCAAGTGATTGCAAACCTATATCGACTGATGCCTTGACCGCGACCATCAGTGAGTTCCACTTCGATCCGGAGGCCAACGTGACATTCGACACTTGGTTCTGGCGATATGAAAATGTATTCCGTGTCGAACTCAGTGGTGTGGAAGATAGCGCAAAAGTCAGACTACTGCTACGCAGATTTGGACAAATACTGCAACTTGAATCTTCAAATGAAACCACGCAAGCGCACCTACGAGGGGACACTCAGTTTTCAGAGGCAATGTTTTGCTGATCAGTCATCTCTGTTTAGTATTCGGTACCACTGTCTCAATATGGTACTGGATTAAACGACAGACATTCTGACACACCTCGGCCATGTCAGTCGTGAATGCTAACGTTTGAAGCATCGGTGAATAACCGA